>JAQQPU010017950.1:0-18033 GCA_029168905.1 Artemia sp. Kazakhstan ARC1039
TTAGTAGACTCCAGGATGAGAATTTGAGAGAAACTTTCCAGGAACAGTTGAATACTAAACTTGAGAGTTTAAAATTTGATAATGTGGAAGATGGTTGGAATAATTTTAGAAAAATAATTTGTGAAGTTGCTGAAGGTGTATTAGGGAAGAAAGCTAGAACTGCAGCTAAGAATATTAGTGAAAAAGCTTTAAGTTTAATAGAAAGGAGAAAGGACTTGTACAAGAATTATCTGAGTGATAGATCACATGAAAACAAAAGAAATGTAAAGAAAGTGGAGAAAGCATTGAAATATGAACTAAGGAGGTGTGAAGTGGAGGCCATGGATAAAATTGCCGAGGATTTAGAAGATGCAGCTAGACGGCATAATAGTAAAATATTGTACTGGCAGGTTAACAAATTGAGAGGTAGTAGTCAATCCGGACTTGTCCCAGTTAAAGATAGGAATGGGGTGGCAATTAGCGATAAGACAAAAGCTAAAGCGAGATGGGCCGAACATTTTGAGAATTTGCTTAACCGAGATAGAGTTGCAGGAAAAAATATAGAGGAAAATGAAAAAGTTTGTGATACCTTGGATGTGAAGGAAGATTTGTTTTGTGAGGAGGAATTAGAAACAGTACTAAAAGGATTAAAGAATAATAAGGCTCCAGGTGCTGATAGGGTAGTAAATGAGTTTCTTAAATATGGTGGCTCTGAGGTTAGAAATAAGTTATTGGAGATTATGAATATGATTTTTGAAAAAGGGGAAGTACCTAATGATTTTAGGAAAACCTTAATTAAGCCACTTTATAAGAAAGGTGATAAAAGTGAGTGTGGTAATTATCGAGGCATTAGTCTGGTCTCTGTAGGTAGCAAATTGCTTAGTAATATGATACTTTTTAGACTGAGAGATGCCGTAGACAAAGTTTTAAGAGAAGAGCAGTGCGGTTTTAGAAAAGGTAGAGGATGTGTTGACCAAATTTTCACTCTTAGGTTAATAATTGAGAAGTGCCTAAGTTTTCAAACACCTTTGGTCCTCAGTTTTATAGATTATGAGCAAGCGTTCGATTCTGTTGATAGAGGAGCTTTAGTAAAGGTTTTATCCTTGTATGGTATACCAGACAAATACATTAAAGTGATTAGTGCTATGTACGAGAATAACACTGCTGCGGTTAAGGTAGGAAATGAGGTTAGCAGCTGGTTTTGTATTAAATCAGGAGTTAAGCAGGGTTGTGTTCTATCCCCCTTTATATGGATTATTTTGATGGACTTTGTTTTAAGGAGCACAGGAAAGGCAATGGGAGACCACGGAATCAAATGGGGAGGAAAAAGTCTCCTGGACTTGGATTATGCTGATGATTTAAGCATCCTAGATGAAAGTGTGAGCAAAATGAATGAAGTTTTAGAGGTTTTGCGAGTTCAGGGTGCTAGTATTGGTTTGAAAATTAATGTTAGGAAGACCAAGTCACTAAGGCTAGGAATAAGTGAAGATGAAAAGGTGACGTTGGGTAATGAAAAGATTGATCAGGTGGGCAGTTTCACTTACCTTGGTAGTATTATTAGTAAAGATGGTGGGAGCAGTGAAGATGTTAAAAATAGAATAGCCAAGGCTCAGGGTGTTTTTTCACAGTTAAAAAAAGTCTGGAAGAATAGGAAGATAAGTCTGCAAACCAAGATTAGAATCTTAGAAGCTACAGTGATGACAGTGGTCAAATATGGCTCTGAAGCATGGACGCTCCGAAAAGCGGATGAAGATTTGCTAGATGTTTTCCAGAGAAATTGCTTAAGGATTGTTCTGGGTACCCGGCTGACTGACCGTATTTCAAACAATAGGCTATACGAAAAATGTGGTTCAATACCGCTTTCTAGGTCTATAATGAAAGAAAGGTTGAGGTGGTTAGGGCATGTTGTTCGGATGAAGGATGACAGATTGCCGAAGATTGTTCTTTTCGGCCAGCCATCTGGGGCTAAACGGAAGGCAGGTCGTCCCCGTCTGGGTTGGGAGGACGTCATAAAGAAAGATTTAAAGGAAATGGGAACTTCGTGGGCGGGTGTAAAAAGGGAGGCTTTGAATAGATTGGAGTGGAGGAGGAGCGTGCGTAGCTGTGTTGGCCTCAGGCGGCTTGGTGCTGCGATGAGTTGTTAGTAGTAGTAGTAGTAATGCCTGCAAAGAGTGGACAGGGGAATTGAACCACTTGAATTAGAAAACTTATACGAGAATGCAAGAAAATTAAGTCCATTTGCTCCAGAATGAATTCTATGATAAATTTTAGAAAGATACTTATTGGGAAAGAGGGAAAGGATAGGATTAATCTTATTAAAAATAATATCTGATAGCCTCCTTCGGTAAATATCTCTGATCGGGATTGGTCTCCCACTTGGCTGGTCAATATTTATAGTATTTTTTGCTATTTCATCAACCTGATGATTACCACTTATGCCAGAGTGGCTAGGAATATACTGAAAATAAGTTTTTATGCCACTTGAAGCAAGATTATCTATAATACTGAGACAATGATAAGTGTCAATGTCCAACTTATACTGAGGAGCTGAGGCCAGCAACTCAATGCTTGATAAAGAGTCGGAATATACAATAATATTATTTGAATTTGCAATCTAAGGTTAGTTTTCCTTAAGGTGTTCTAATGCCATGATTATGGCATTTAACTCAGCAGACATTATAGATAAGTTATTATATAATCTCTCTCCCATTGAAATTTTCAGGTGAGGAAGGAAAGCACCACTTGCTACCTTCTCGTTCATTTTTGACCCATCAAAAAATATTTGGAAATGGTTCTTATAGGTAATTGTATTAAGTTCAGCAAATTTTTTCTGGACAAAAGCAATGGGGGTTAAATCTTTATTCCACTTTGAGAAATCAGTATTTATTATGGGACTTCACCAATTCCATCGAGGGGATTGGGGGAAAGTGGGTGCAATAGACTTTACTGGTACGGGGAACTTCTTTTGAATGTTGGCATACTCATCTGCAATGCCTCTATACACGGCTGGGTTTCTTAACACATTATGTAGGGTGTGTGAGCTATTTGATTCAATTTTTTTAAGATGTTTTGTCAAGAGAAAGCTACGTCTCTCCCTTATTGTTGTTAATCCACTCTCCATAAGCAGAAACTTGGTTCTTGTAGGTTTCCTAAGACCAAATATGAGACGTATTATATCATTTTGTGTTGTTTCAATTTTTTGCATCTGGATCTTTGCACATGCACCATATACGATGAGCCCATAGTCAATACGGGGTCTTATATGTAATTTATAAAACTGGAGTAAGGTTTTCTCTTTACACCCCTAGGGTGTGGAAAGAAGTCTTTTTAGTATATTTGTTTTTCTATAGCATTTTTTTATTGTGTTTGAAATGTGGATGTGGAAATTAGGTTTTTGGTCAAGCATGAGACCTAGGTAATTAATATGATTATCTTCTGGAATAGTTGTTTTATTTAGAGTTAGTTTTGCATTCACATGGTTACGCTTTCGGTGAAATTGGATTATTTTTGACTTGGTAGGTGCAATGGGTAAATCTGAATGTTGAGAGAATTTTTCAAATTGGAAAAGTTACTTTTGCAGATTTGACTGTGCTATCTCAAAGGTTTTGCCAGACGACCATAGCACCAGATCGTCAGCATATTGTAGATTCGTGTGGGGTAGGTTCATGTCCCAGAGATATAGGGCAAACAGGAGGCAACTGAGGACTGCTCCCTGAGGTAGGCCTTTGGTTGTTGTCTTTTGGGGTGAAGAGGCTGAACCATCACAAACAATGAAACTTCGCACTTCTATGAAGGATTTTATAAAAGATACTAGCTTGGGGGGTGGTCCAAGGTTTGCAAGTTTCTTTAAAAGGATTTGGTGGTTCACATTGTCATATGCCCCTTCAAAATCTAGGAAAGCTGCAACTAGGACTTTATTTTTTGAGAATGATTCATTTATTGCATTTGTTATCAAAATGAAAGCATCTGCTGAGGAGTGGTGTTTCCTGAATCCAGTTTGAGTGTGAGGGATCATATTATTTTTTTCAACAAACCAGAGGAGTCTGTGATAGATCATTTTCTCCATTATTTTCCCCATCCAGGGAGTAATCATTATGGGCCTATAGGACTCAGGGTTATCTTTGGGTTTATTTTTCTTTAGGATTGGTAGGAGGGGCGAACATTTCCATATACTGGGGAACATAGAAGATGCCCAAGCGTGATTATAACAATTTAGCAGTTCTTGTTTGTATAAAGGGGTGAGATTCTTTATCCATGTAGGGTGTATATTGTCATAGCTGCCGCTAGTTTTGGTCCTAATATGATGAATTGCATTATTCATTTCTTGGATTGAAAATGGACTAGTTATATACTCGGAGCCTGGGTGTGGTTGGTAACTTGGGTTAATAGGAATTGGGGACATTTTGCCTTGATTATTTGATGTTAGCTTATTAACAAAAAGAGTTGCAAATAGCTTAGCTTTTTCATTATCATTGTCATAATGGGTATTATTATGTATAAGCTCATACAGGTGTGGGTTGGGGGAAATCTTTTTCCCACAGATGTGGCTTATGACTTTATGTATAATTGGCTCATGTGTTTCTCTGGAGAGATTATTTGCAAAATTATTCCAGTAATTATATTTAGCATCTATTATAGTCCTTTTTAGATTAGATTCTGCTTGTAATTTTTTTAAATATGTAGCAGTTGATGTTTTTTTATGAGTTCTTTCCTAGCTGTCTTTTTTATTCTCCATTTATTTTGGCACTCATTTGTCCACCATGCTTTAGGAATGTGTTTAGGGAAGGTTTTCTTAGGTGTTGTCCTGGGGATAGCAAGATTAGCTGTATTTATTAGTAAAGATGTCAATACTTCAGCATGTGTGTCAACTGTTGTGTTTGAAATGCATGAATTTTGGGTGAAACTTGTATTTTCA
Source organism: Artemia sp. Kazakhstan ARC1039 (assembly GCA_029168905.1). Classification (NCBI taxonomy): domain Eukaryota; kingdom Metazoa; phylum Arthropoda; class Branchiopoda; order Anostraca; family Artemiidae; genus Artemia; species Artemia sp. Kazakhstan ARC1039. The sequence goes on from JAQQPU010017950.1 coordinate 4,895, forward strand.
TCATTTAGCTTATTTTGGAACATAGACTAATTTGCTTTAGTGTTGATATATTTGGAGGTATGTGATAGAGTTTCAGCAGGTTCATTTAGGGAGCAAACTATAGCAAAGTGGTCAGTACATACACTATCAATTTTATTTATATAAATTCTATTCAAAATATTTAATGACACAATTTGTAGGTCATTTGTGGAGAATCTGCCACTTTTAGGGTTAAAATAAGTATTCAAGTTTGGAGGGGTAGCAACCGCTAATTCATTATTATTTGAAGTTATATACTGAATTAACTTACCAGCTTTATTTGCTGGTTTATTCCCCCACAGAAGGCTGTGGGTATTGAAATCTCCACAAATAATGGTATTTTTTAACATACTAGAATTATTTATATAATTAAAGAAATCCATGGCATCTGTAGTTTGGCCATTAGGGTTATAAAAGCTTATTATGTAGATTTTTATATTATTCAGCCAAACACTGATACCAATTGCATCAACATCATTTGTAAAATCTGGAAAATTGATGCCACAGAATTTATATTATTTTTAACTAATAGAGCTACTCCGCCTTCCTTTTCTCTCTGATGATCTATCCTTTCTCAGGATAGTATATCCCAGAGACTTAATTTATTGATTTTGGGTTAAATGAGTTTCCTGGAGGCGAGCAATATTAATGGAATTATTATTCATAAAAAATATTAGTTCATTTAGCTTATTTTCTGTGAGTGATCTTATGTTCCACTGGAGTATTAATATGTGTTGTGTTGTTGATTTATTTTTCATATGACTGTGTATCAATGTTCAGCTTTGTTAAAAGTAAAGCAAGATCTTTTTTTGCTTGAATGAGCATATCATCAGGGATGTAGATTTTTGCCAATTCTGCAATGATTTTTGTTTTCTGTAGTTGATGTATGTTCATGCCCGGAACTGCATTACAGTTTAGAATGAATAAGCATATATTTGGGGATTGCATGTTTGGTTGTGCATCCTGTTTGTCAGTTAAGGGATTAATTCCTGGTAGTGTTTCTGGTTTGTTTCTTCTCGGGAGGGGGGGCCAGGCTGACCTGATCTCACCGGACAAGGAGGCTTGTTGACTTGGTGATTCCTTCTGATATGGATGTGAGCTAGGGGGATTAGAAGATGGCGTTTTATACGGGGTACTTGATGCATTAGGGGCGTTTGACTTGGGCGTTTTGTTTGGTTTCATTACGGGCCTTATTTGGTATTGTTGGGCAGCATTTGCTTCCATTGCTGCAAAGGGGTATGGGATGGCCTTCTCTGTTGCTAGTTGGAGTGTTAGGGCTCTTTTCTTATGTGCAGGGCATAGTGATTTATTTGTAGATTCATGTGGGCCTTTGCAATTGATACATGTAGGCTGAGTGTTGTTGCAAGTTGTCAACTCTTTAGGATGATATGCTTTACAATTACTGCACTCTAGGAGAATTTCATTGCATTTGTTTTTTGTGTGTCCCAGTTTGAGACACTTCTGACACTGGATAGGCTTAGGTTTGTATTCCTTGTGTGGTTTGATTTGCCCAAATAGGAATAACTTTTCTTGGATATTAATTTTTTCCTTCAGTGTCAATAAGAAGGATCTACTTGTTTTTAGACCATTAGAGTTAGGTTTGCCAAGTTGGTCAACATCTTCAACTGGGATTGTGTTGCCAGCCCTATCTGAGAGCCCTTCTTTTAACCCCTGAATGGATATTTCTGGGGGAACATTATAAACTACTATTTTTGTTGGTGATTGTTTTGGGTTCCATTTAGATGCATTAATTGGGGTATTCAGAAGGGATTTTAGGTTAATTATTGTGTCTGCTGATTTCTGATCTTAGACAGCTATTAGCAGAGATCCATCACGGTGAATATTAAGAGAGAACATTGATTTTATCAATTTGAAAATTGCAACTCTTATTGGAGTAATCTTTTTTATTTCAAAGGGGGTAATAGGAGTAATTTTAAGGTAAATTCCTAAGTTTTGGGAGGGAGGATCTTGGGCAGGGAGAGGGGAAATGCTTTTGATTGGGGAGATTTTTTTCCTTTTTTTAGAGCTTCTAGAAAGGACCTCTTGAAACTCATTATCATCATTTATAGTGACATTAGCCCCTACACTGATCATTGTCCTATTCTCAGAATTGGAGCTATCATTTGAACTTTGAGATAGTGAGCTTGACCAGCCAAAATGAGTATCAGTTTCACTAGTATTTGGGGTGGGATCTGGGGGGACTTTTTTTGAGGACTTCTAATCATTGTCTATTGGAAAAAGCTTTAAACTAAAACAAAACTAAAACAAGAAGGGATAATAAAATGATATCAAACCGTCTGCACTATACTATGGGGAGGAGAAACACCACAGTATAGCCCTGAGGATGCTTTGAGCAGGATTGGTTCGGTACAACTGCTGATTAATTGAGATAATATTTCACCAGAAAATTCATTCTAAATTTCTTAAAATGTTGCTTTATTGATTTATTGCTTTATTGATCTTTAATGGTTTTGTTCTTCTTCTTCTTCTTCTTCTCATTTTTCTTGAACGGACTAGTAGTACTAATAGGGGAATTACTTAGTCATTAGACAACTATAGTCTACAGTTAATTGTAGGTGAACTGTTGAAGGGAACATGTATCAATTTAAAAAACCATTCAGATCGTTTCTGTGTGGGCCATCAATGTCAGGCAAAACAACACTCTTATCCAAAATAATTAAAAATTGCAATAAAATGTTTGTGGAAAAGCCGAAAAAAATCCCCTATTGTTTCAGTATTTGGCAGGAGTCATTCAATAAAATAAAAGCAATTGGCATATCGGGGTTGGTGCAGATACAATTCATGCAGGGACTTGATGTTTTCAGCATTATTGAGCCAAACTCTTGACTGATTATTGACGATATGGCTGAATCGATTGAACAATGGTCCCAGGAAATGCTACAACTGTTCACTCTTCGCTCTCATCATGAACAGATTTCCGTTACTCTGGTTCTACACAGTCTCTTTCACCAGAGCAAATGTATGCGAACACTTGCATTGAACTGTACCTACTATATTATCTACAGAGTTGTTCGTGATTCTAGCTCGCTAATAACTCTCAATAAACAAATATACCCCAGCGTCCCTAAATTTCTGCTCTCAGCATACAATCAGGCAACTAATAAACCCTAAGGCTATATCCTATTGTATCTTAATCAAAATACACCCCGAGGATCTGCGTGTAGTCACAGATATTTTTGACAATGAAACTACAGTATATCTCCCCGTGAACAGTAAAAAAGGCTATTAGTTGCCAGAATGACACTGAGGAAACTACATGAAAATAGACATCTATTTTCCGTTCTAAGCACTTCAAAACCCCCACTTAGGAAAGCCATACTCAAACATGGTATTGACAATGATTTCATTAATCTAATATCTGAACGTTGTTTAAATTTGACCGAGGGTAATGTTCAACTACCAGAAGTACTTAAGCAACAGGCAAAGCAACATCGTTCCATTGTACGTACATTGGCCTGTAAAAAGAAAGGAAAGGATTTTAAAAGGAAACGTCTTCTTCAGGCGGGCGGTAGCTTTTTCACACTTTTACTGCCAATAATTGCAGGACTTGTAAACAGTATTCTCTAGAGAATGGCAAAACCCTATAAATTGACTCCAATAGAACTCACTCTCTTACCCGTTGAACACTTTGAGAACAATCTGAGTAAATTCATTGACAACGAGAATATTGAGGATGATAAAATACTGCTTTTACTTCAAGATGCACTTCGCCGAGTGGACAAACATAAGCCCTATCGTGCCAAGACTAGTGCTATTGATCATAAAAAAGAATCATCTCCTCAGGATTCTGCTGTTGCTGCTGCTGCTGCTGCTGCTGGAACACAATTAAAGAAGGATAAATTGGATTCAATTGTGTCGAAAATTGGAAATCTAGTGCCGCACTCATATTGTGAACAAAGTAAACGACTCCTAACATATCTCATTGAAAGTGTTCAAGATCATATATAAGTTGATAGCAATGAGAAAGGGATTATAATTCAGGACAAGAGCTATAATATACTTGATTTAATCTATGATATGGTTAGAAATCGTATAGGACTATTATCATTTGACGCTCATCTATACAACTTTCTAAATACATTAAACTTCCCCAAAAGCCTTATTAGCAATATACAAATTCTAAAAAATTAAATGAACATGCACTCTCAACACCATTAAAATATGAACATGAAGAAGAAGAAGAAGATTTTAAATCAATCTTGGAAAATACTAGCAAACCTAGTGGAAACATTGATTTGACAATGAGGAGCAGGAGGAGCAGACCATTGATAGCTAGACAAAAGCGAAGACGTATCAAGTCAATGTCACCATAACATCCGCCAACCACTAGTATACAAAAGGGTAGCGGACGTTACACTACGTGTTTACGTACAAAATGGTTAAAGTTCTGAAAGGTGTTTATGAAAGTATTGGTCAAGCGGGAAGTTTAAGTTCCCCCACCACTCTTTCCAGAGTCACTGGTGTTCACACTAAAAATGTACAAAACTATCTACAAAATAAATCAAGTTACACTCTGCATAGAAATCATAGGCTTCGTGCTAATCATTATCGAAAAACTAAAGCCTTTTTCCCATTGCATATAATGCAAGCAGATCTATTAACTCTAGATGAGATTCAAAGACGTCACAATACACCGTACAAGTACATTCTACTTGCAATCAGTGTTTATAGTCGTTATGCATATGCAATTCCATTGCGGTCAAAGAGAGGCGTTGAAGTTGCTCAGGCTATAGAAAGTATTCTCGAACAGGATTCGTATAAAAAAATTCAAACAGATCGCGGTAATGAATTTGTTAATCCCCATTTTGCAAAAGTACTAGTGAAATATAATACACTGCTCTATCATAGTCATTGTCCTATAAAGGCGGCATTGGCCGAACGATTGATAAGAACTATTCGAATTTTAATTTCAAGATATTGTACATTGAAAAATACATCTGCTTTTATTCATGATTTAGATAAAATCATGTTAATTTATAATCAACGACCTCATCGATCATTGTCCAACTCAACCCCAACGGAAGTTCATCATTCTGATCATGATACAATTGACGCCTTTCTTAAACAATATTCCAATGAAACGATTGTCAAAAAAAAAAATTCAGTGTTGGTGATACTGTCGAATTAATAGAACAACTAATGTTTTTGAAAATGGTAATTACTTGTGGTCCACAGAACTTTTTAAAGTGGCAAAAATCCTAGACACTAAACCCATAACTTATCGTTTGCGCGATACCAAAGATGAAGAGATTCTTGATGGCTTTTATGACTATGAACTACAAAAAGTTAAAAATAATAGTGAAATCTATCAAATTGAAAAGATATTAAAGACTCGTACTTGCAGGGGTAAGAAACAGTTACTTGTTCGGTGGCTAGGATACAACTCTGATTTTGATTATAGGCTCGGTGTTGAAAATATTGACAATGCCCAATGATTTCTATGTAACATTTATGTCCAACGTTTCCGATCCTCTCTACAATGATTTGAATAAAATAAATGATTTTTGGACGAAACTCTCCCCCGCAATCAAATTTGACGGTGCGTATGAAGTGGCTCTTGTCGATTGTATTCTCAAAAATACTTATGACATCCTGAGAAAGGATCGTGTGTATGATATAAAAGTTATACCATTCGATTCGTAATTTTTTTTTTAGTATGAATGGTTTGAAGCACTAAAATATAGCGAATATCCACATGTCAAATTGAAATATATTGAATATGATAGTATGACAGATTTGTGTCGCACAATCAATAGAAAAATCTCATCCCGTTGTCGGATACACCACCTCCTAAAATGAAAAATAGAAGAATTCCATTTGTCTGTCCCGATATCAATTGCCATGTTGGTGCTCTGAGTCCACGTCAAATAGGCAATGGATTGGACTACTACAAGGGGCGTACTACAATGTCTGGCTATGGTCTTGGTAGCTGGTTTGCTAGGTTATTTCGTTCTGCACTACCCCTTGCCAGAAAATACCTTAAACCTGCTGCATCAAATTTTGCTGCCTCGACATTAAAGGACTGGGGATAGGGTAAGAATTTCAAGGAGAGTGTTAAGGAAAACATTAGATCTTCAGCAAGAGCCGTTGGTGAGCAATTAAAATCTCAAAAAAACGGTAAGGGATTGAAAAGGATGCGTGGGCGTCATTCACTCATCAGTCTCTACCCAGGCGGGAAGTGAAGGACATCAACAAGGAATTTGAGGAATAAAACGACGAAACAATAATAAGAAGAAAAAGAAAAAGATTGTTAGATCAAAGAAGGATTTCTTCTCTTAAGATGACATATCTCCCTTACAAGGAATCACGTCCATCAATCAGTTCCTCATTGAGTCTGTTCAATGCTGAAAATGTTGATGTCAGTGTCGAGTATGGCTACTATGAACAATTTTATCCACAGCAACCCCTCTCGGAAAATATACACTTTCAAATATTTTCCAATGAAGACTATTTCATTGATTTGTCATCAATATTTATTGATTTAAAGGTTGCGGTGAAGAAAAAGTCAGATAATACAACTCCAACTGCTGCCGATGGTCTCTCCTACGAAAACTGTATTCTACACAACCTGTTCATACAAATTAATGTATTTATTAATGGAACGTTGGTGAGCACTGGCAATAATTTATCCAACTGTGCAAGGTACATACAATTTATGATGATGACACCAAAGGCATATAAGGAGTTGAGAGGACAGTCATTGGGCTATGAATATCGATCAGGTTTCGATACTGTCGGTGAGCTGACTACTGCAGTGACCCAGAAGCATCATCTAGTTGGAAAATTAAATCATGAGATGTTCAATATACCCCAATGGTTATCCCCCAATGTCAAGATTGACATAAAGTTGCAACTAGCCCCGTCGAATTTCATTTTGAGAAAAACACTTCCCGCAGCACCCATTGCAAATGTCATTATCACATCGGCAATTCTCCACGTCCGAAAACAACAGGTTATGAGCTATGTTTCATTGGCAGTGGAAAAGCTAAGAGCCAATGGTAACAACATTAAACTTCTTGTCCCCCTTACGATCACCAATCAACGTCACATTGCCACTGGCTCTCGTAGCTACACCAATTCATCATTTATCAATGGAGAAATCCCATCAAAACTTGCTTTGGCCTTTGTGAAGAGCGGCAGTGCCGTTGGATCCTGGACTGAATCCCCCCATGATTTTAATTTTTTGGTGCAAAGTGAATGGTATTCCACTGTACACTCTATCATTTGACAAAAAATCCTATAGAACTGTATGACTTGACCATGCAATCCCTAGATCATGATTCCCAACTATTTAAAAATGGAATAACCGATTCAATGTTTTTAAAAAATCATGGTGTAATTGTTTTGGACTTGTCGGGGACCCAGGATATGAGCATAGTACGAACAGGGAATGCACGTTTAGAGTGCACATTTGCCGATGCTTTGACTGAGAGTATCACGCTAATATCACTGAGTCAATTTGAAACCTATTGGGAAATCACACCCGACTGCAGTGTTCTACTAGACCTAGCATCATGAACACAAACCAAATAATCAACGTATTTAATATGGATCCATACATGTCCCAGTACAAGTCCTATGGCATACCATTGGACTTCATTGAAAAAATTCCAAGTGTTAACAATACCCTAATCATTGTTAATAGCAGTCCATTGACTTTGAAGACAGGCCATTGGCTATGCATATTTCAAACAGCGAAGAATATTGAATTCTTTTGATCCTCTTGGCCTATCGTATAAATTCTACACTCCACACATCAGCAACTTTATTGAAAGCAGTGGAAAAACTATTATTCAAGATCAATGAAGAGTAGAGGGTTTAACGACTAAGACATGTGGCTTTCATGCACTACTCTTTTTCATATTCAGATGTTGTAGCTATACCTACAAGCAGTTTCTCGACATCTACGTTGACTTACCTCGACTGAACGACTTTCTAGTGGAAAATATACTTACAAGCGTGTTTAATATTGATTTTAGTGCCCTACGATAAAATGTTCTAAAAATGTATGTGAAATTGTTTATTAATAAATGAAAAATGTATTTACATGATAAAAACGATTTTTCTACTCTTTAGATTTCATCTTCTACTAGGTATAGGTGTTTATCGAGAACAACTAATGCAGATAGATTATCTGAATTCACAGTATATTGATCCTGATGTGCTGCAATGTCAGGGTCACATTTTCTACAATAGAGTGTAACTTCACTCTTATCATATCTCTTTGTATAGTCAATGATACTATTCTCATTCATTTTGTAGAATTCACATGTTTCAATTTGCTTAATTGAAGCAATGTCACAAACAGTGCCCTCAAGTGGCGAATCACATTCCGTCACAGCCAAATAAAAATCAGTGGGCTTATAATCATAGTAGCCATTGTCTTCACAACGATGACATAGAAACCAAATTCTTTTGTTGTTCCAACAGTTGAATCGCTGACCCGGTTCCTCTTCCCAGAACAATCTAAAGCCACGACGATACCAATCTCTAAGGAATAAACTAAAATCACGCTTAGGATTCTTTCCAATCATACAAGGATATGTATTCTCCCACTGATTACATTTATCATAGTGGCAATTGGAGCATAGGTGCCCTCTAGGATGAGAGTCACACACCTCTTCAAGACAGGAATTACAAACTGTAATTTGTACAGCATGTCCTCTATGCAATTTACACGGGTTGCTTAATCTACACTTTTCATCATACTCGTCAATCATTGTACAATTCTCACATGATGACCAGCTGCCCAATGTGTACATGCATAGCGGACATGTATGGAACATTTTTTCATGTGTTGACACTCTCACCGCCACAATGAAACTGAGCTACCAACAACAAATTGAGCGGGATAGAGAGAAAGAGGAGTTAATCATCCTTGAACACCATCTTTCTCATGAGAAAAAAAAGTCCTAAATTTCTAAACTAGTGTTTAAAAGCAAATCCACAATATCATTTTGCTGTGTGGTGATTAATATGTCAATAAATTGTGTAAATGCATTCGAACCACAACGTAAAAGCTTCATGCAATAGTCTAATGACGGAGAATCAGTTTTCATTATATCGACAAGCATTCCCTGAGAAAATATCTTCCTTTGAATTGACAGCTCTAGAAAATCATCATCTAGAATCAAATGTTTTTCCATAAGCACAAGATTCCCCATGATTCGCTCTTTCTCAAATCTATCCATTTTTTAGAGTCCTAACACTCTCACAACTTCAGACTAACCAGATTTTTTTTCTACTCTTAAAATACACGCTAGCCTACTATAGAAAGAAAAATATCTTTGATTTAGAAACAATTTTATTGAGCATAATTACAACAATAATAATCACTGATTTAATTTGTTTTCACCAATATATTTCACTAGTGCATCTAATGCTGCCTGAAGTCTATTTATATGCGCAATATTCAGTTTCACAGCAAAACTTAATTTCTCCTCCATTTTAAATTTGCACAATGATATCACATATCAAGTATACACATCATCCCATTCAAGGCATAGTTTACAGCCTCCTGTTATTTCCGCAGCCACCTTTGGTACTCGTATATCTTTGCTACCGGCTCCACCATCAACCTCCAATAGTGTAAATGCTCTACTCATTTTCTCTACTAATATCGTCTCAAATAAACTACTCTCTCTGAATTCAACTCTCTTACTAATATGAATTGCAATGAAAATCACTCCTTTTATTTGAATCCAATTACTAATCAAGTTATCGTATATGGAGTAACCTCCGCTCTCTCTGATTGGCCCTAAGAAATGGGTGTTGCCTCAGAAACCGGTCTGCTTGCATTATACAATCTCAATTATACTTTCAAAACGTGTTTGATCACTTTATTGGTATATAATATGAAAGGTTTGGTCGCTTTTTACAATGTGCACGTCAAACTGCACTGTATATTCATGCCTCAGGTGTAAGTTTTCTTGTAAGTTTTCAATCTATAGTAATCTCACTACTTATACTTTGCTATTAGTGTTATAATCAAGTGCTATTATTTTGTGTGATTTTCCATTTCTTTGCCATGGCCCAAAGCGGCTTTTATTGCAATAAATATGTATCTATCTATAACGCCCAATATTTATTTTTTAGCTGGACTATGTGTTCTTTAAATTATTAAAAAAACAACAAAAAAAACATACAAGGTAGACTAAATGAAATAAAATTCGTACTCTTTTTCTCTTTCCCCCCCCCCCCCCCGCTCCCCACTTTCTCCTTGCTTTCTTCATCTCTTAATTTTTCTTATTTGCATGGTTATTAAGAGCTTTTGAATTTGTAGTTTGCAGGTGCTTTTCTAAAACGAAATTCTATTTAATATGCTTTTTAGTTTTCAGTTTGTCTTTATTCGTTGTAGGCTTTATTTTCATGGTGCACGCTAGTTGTGGTGGTGGGTCTTCCCTTGTACTTTTGATTTGGAATTTATGCTGGATAATGCGTATTTTGTTAAATAATACGTACATACATTGCAAAACAAACGAAATCAAAAGTACTTTCAGCGTCACCTCATTGCGGCGGGGAAGTGACAACAGGGTTAAGTTAGATATGACTTTTAGGAAAAGAAAATAATAATCAAAGTAAAGATTAATTTCAGATAAAAGATTCTGGACCCAAAGTTCTTATTTCTATATTACTTTCAAATGGGTTTTCAGCAGTTAACAATATCGTAGTGTTATCAAACAGTTCGTGTTTTGCAGTTTTATCAAACATCAAAAGAATCAGATTTTAATGCTGATTTCAAATATATAAGTTTCATCAAGTTTAGTCCTACCTATCAAAAGTTACGCGCCTGAGAAAATTTATCTGATTTTCGAAAAAAGGGGGAAAGACCCCCTAAACGTTATAGAACCTTAATGAAAATCACAACGTCATATTCAGCGTATCAGAGAACCCTACTGCAGAGGTTTCAAGCTCCTGTCTACAAAAATGTGGAATTTTCCATTTTTTGCCAGAAGAAAGATCACGGATGCGTGTTTATTTGTTTTTTTGTTTGTTTTTTTTTTCCAGGGGTGATCGTATCGACTCAGTGGTCCTAGAATATCTTGGGAGGGCTCATTCGAACGGAAATTAAAAGTTCTAGTGCTCTTTTTAAGTGACCAAAAATGGAGGGACACTAGGCCCCCTCCCACGCTTATTTTTTTCCCAAAGTCACCCGATCAAAATTTTGAGATAGCGATTTTGTTCAGCATGGTCGAAAATATGATAACTATGTCTTTTAGGATGACTTAATCCCCCAAGTCCCCGGAGGGAGGGCTGAAAGTTATGAACTTTACCCAATGTTAACATATAGTATTTGTTATTGGGAAGTATACAGACGTTTTCAGGGGAGATCTTTTCTGGTAGCGTGGGTGTGGGGCTGGGGTGGGGGGTCGAGGGTTATGTGGGAGGATCTTTCCATGAAGGAAGTTTTCATGGGGGAAGGGACATTGCAATGAATCGGGCGACGGATTTCCCAGCATTATTTAAAAAAAGATAAGAAATTATATATAAAAAAAGGTTTTTCAACTGAAAGTAAGGAGCAACATCAAAACTTAAAACGACAGAAAACATTACTTATATGATTGGGTTCACCCTCTAGTCAATACCTCGCTCTTTAAGCCAAAGATTATTTAGTACTTTCATAAGAACTATTTATTCTAATTAACGGCATTTGTGATTAAGGGGTCATTTTTAAAGAATTGGAACAAAATTTGAACTTTAGCTTAAAGAGCAAGGTATTGACTAGGGGGCAAACCCTCTAATATACACATTAAAAATATATGAATTCGATATGAAATCGTTACGTAAGTTAATTCGTAAGTTACGTACATTTATTACTAATAAACACATTCGTAAATAAAATTAAACAGGTTTAGAGAAAGCCATTTAACCACATAAAAGTTAAATTAAAATTCAAATTTTGTTTTAATTATTCATGTACGGTGAGCCAAAATCAAAACCTGCATTAATTCAAAAACGTTCAAAAATTAAATTAAAAAAACGTTTTTTTTAACTGAAAGTAAGGAACGACGTTAAAACTTAAAACGAACAGAAATTATTCCGTATTTGAAAGAGGCTGTCCCCTCCTCAACACCTCGCTCTTTACGCTAAAGTTTGACTTTCTCACAACTAAAAAACGATCAGAAATTAAAAAAAAGCAAATAAAAGCAACATTAAAACTTAAAAAAAACAGAAATTATTACGCATACAAGGGGGGTGCCCTCTCTTCAACATCTCACTCTTTGCGCTAAAGTTTAGATTTTGTCCCAATTCTTTAAAAACGATTCCCAAACCCAAGGGTCGTTTAATTAGAACAATAAGCAAATTTTTTTAAAGTGTCAAAAACCTATAGCTTGAAGAGCGAGGTGTTTAGGAGGGGGCAATCGCCCTCACATATGTAATAATTTCTTTTCGTTTTAAGTTTTAATGTTGCTCCTTACTTTCAGTTGAAAAAAATTGTTTTATTTTCTTTATTTAATGAAGATTAGTGGCAAACAATTTTCTAAAGGCAATAAATGTCAATTAATGTAAAAGTATTTAAAAATGAAAACAAAAAGTAGTTACAGAAAATATAGAAAGCAATAGCCTACTTACAAAAGCTAAGATACAAACTCCCAGCATTAAGTTCTGTTTAGCAATGCCGAAGCGTTGGACGGATATTTTTGAACAATATCGACAGTTTTGAACTTGGTTCTCAGTCGAGTCCTATGTTGCATTTTGGGTACTTTATGTTCCTTCCTGTGCTATTTGCTTACTTTACGTTCCTTGGCACCTTTCCAGAGCATGTACTTATGGATTCTAGCAGACTATGTTCCTTCCTGTGCTATTTGCTTACTTTACGTTCCTTGGCACCTTTCCAGAGCATGTACCTATGGATTCTAGCAGACTATGTTCCTTCCTGTGCTATTTGCTTGGCTTATGTTCCTTCCTAAGCTATTCTAGGAGTTTATGTTCTTTCCTATGCTATTCTAGGAGTTGAAGTTCCCTCCCATGCTATTCTATAGCGCTATGTTCCTTCCTATGTTATTCTATGGGACCTCTACACGTGATTAAACACGTTTTGAAACTACATGCTATTTGCTTGCCTTTCCTTGGTACCTTTCCAAACGAGCGGGGATTCC
>JAQQPU010017951.1:2421-18032 GCA_029168905.1 Artemia sp. Kazakhstan ARC1039
CCCCCCCCCCTTCACTATATTCATTTATGTTATTTTACTGTGTTCATGGCCATATACTTGGCTTTGAAATACACTTATTTATCTATCTATCTAATATGCAGAATAATTGTATCAAGCAAATTTTTCATACAGACCCGCTATACTTTACCCCCCCCCCCCCCTAATGATCAAATCTATAGCCCAAATTTATTTCTAAAGTAACGAAGAAACTAAAAAACAAAACAGTGTGTTCTCGAATTTTACACAGCGTAAACTTGAGTGAGTGGCGCATAATACACAAGTACCAAAATTCCTTCCCCCTTAAAAAATAAAACTTAAAAAAATAAAACTAAAATAAAATTCTCAAATTTGGAAACCTTATTTTCCACGGGGGGTATTTTCCGATGGGGGAGTATTTTCCGGGGGGCATTTTTCCCCGGGGGGTTTTTTTCCAGGGGGGGTATTTTCCGTCGGGTACTTTCCAAGGGGAGGGGGTATTTTCCGGGGGGGGCATATTCCCGGGGGGGGGGGTAAACGCCGGCCACCTATGAAAATATGGCTTTGAGAAACCTTAATTCTTATAAAAGCAAGAGGCTCGTGAAAAAAAACACACATTTTTCTTTGTTTCTTTTTTCTCAATCAATATAAACCAAAAAATGCTAGATCTAATTTCTTAGAAGTATCACAAAATATTCTTTGTCACAAGGCTAACGAATTTTGAAGTAAACACTGCTACCCATTGACATGTCTAGGCTTCTACCTCTTCCTGAATTATCTTATAAGAGAGGAGAGACGGCAGGTTGGGAGGGGAGGAGTTTATGTGACTCAGAATATCACAAGTTAAAGTTACTGCTTTTAGGATTGTTGAGAGGGGTTAAGAAGATAGTCAAGAGCTCCATCAACAATGGTGTAGTAATTAACTTTTGAAGCTGGGCACGAGCAGTGGATTTGTTATAATATTGCACTAAGAGTCAATTCTAAGGGATTGGCTTGGGTCATCAGAGGCTCAGGCTGAATATTGGTACGCATTGACATAAAAGAAACAGTATTCTAACAGAGCTTGAAATTTGATTCGTAGCATTAGGGAATTAGAATTTTCGAGAAAATAGGAAATTATAATTCTTCCCTTTTACAGTAAAAGGAAACCAGATATTTAATATCATGTTACCGATTGCAATATTAAATATCCAATTACATGTATTTAGCTGCTTTGAAGAATTGAACCGCGTAGTAGAATTTACGTTTTGCCGATTGGAAAAATTTGCAGTTTCTAGAACAAAAATTCCCTTTATCTATTTTATTTTCATTTAATAAACTAAGAATTTCACTTAGATTTTTATGTTACTGAAATCAATTTTGTAGTTTTCCAATAAAGCTTCATAAACTCAAGTCAGTTATGATCCTTTTTTAAAACAGTTTATGTTTTAGCTTAGAATGATTAATGTTAATATTGTTCATAGTACCATGAAAAAATTCACAATGATTAGTCAGAAGCGCATCCAGGAATTTTGTTCGGGGGGGGGGGGGGGCAACCTTTTTTTTTCAGGAGGGGGGTTACATAAAAAACCTCAAAAAACGCATACAAAATTTGTTTATGTCCATTTTTGTTACGTTTTTACGAGTCAAAGAAAGATTTCGGGGGGGGGGGGGAGGGGTTCAAACCGGGTACCCCCCCCCCTGGATACGGCCTTGTGATTAGTATTGAAGAATCTTCAAAGATGAAATAAAACATAAAAGATCAATCATTTGAAACATTACAAATTTTGAAAGAACTTCCCTTAAAATTTGAAACAACCAACTTTTTGCATATTCTATTGCTGTTGTTACGAACTTTGTATTAAGGTCAATCATAAATAATCAACCAATAAGCAGAGCTTACTGGAAAACGGGTATTAAATCTAGAACACGTCTTAGTATCCCTTAATAATCTCTCGCCAAATGCTCTCATTGTACAGGGCCTTTTTTTGGACCAATCTTTGATGTGAACCCGACACGGTTTCTTTCCGTTGTATCTTTTTTCCCTTTTATAGATTTTCAAGACGACGTTAGAATTGAATTTCAGTTATAGCTCCGGTAAGTTCAGCTTATACGCAAGATTCTTAATCTATTTTTTTTTTTTTTTTTATCGATTTTTGGTGTTTAGATTTTTTATTTCAGAAGTACAGCATGAAACTTAGTTTTTTTTTTTAAAGCTTCTTACGCTGAGGTCAGATTTATAGTTTAATCATAAGTTCTTCTTAGAAATCATAGTTTTCTTGTAATTCTATTACTTATTGTAATTTTTGAAGATTCGAGAAATAAATCTAAAATTTGTTTTTTTTTCAAACAGTTACAGCATAAAAGAATTTATAATAAATATTTGCATTAAAAATAAAAGTTTCTCCAAGTTCGACTTTGCAGCCATATTTATTAGAGCAGTTTGGTCAGCACTTGGCTAGCAAGAACTTTCTTTCATGATTCAGCGAGAACCCAGTCGAACCCCGTCTCACTTGGGTGAGGACCCACTGCAGAAAGACTAAGATAGCAGAAGTTGGACAAGCAGTAAAATAGAACTTAATTAAGGGGGATGGTCTTTCTCTTTTTTTAACTCTTGGTAATGAGTATTTTCAAAAGTTCAAATTGTTGTGCTTTTAAAAGCTTCATATTAGCCCACCTTTGCCATCCTCTAGTCCTCAGATTCCTTTTATGTATAAGGGCAATGCAAAGAAGGCTTATCTCATAATTTTTTTTTACTTTTTTCTTACTAGTTTTGCTTCGTGCGTTGAGAGAGAAAATGCAGTACCTCTGTTAGATTTCAAAATTTCGCGCCATCTATAAACTATAATAGTGTTACCATCTTCATATTAAAGTACCTTCACGTTCACAACGCTATTGGGGAGAAGACGCTTGTTCTAGTGTTGCGGTTATTCAGCATACTTTAGTTAGCTATTATTTGCACATGTATTATAATTCGTCTTTCTTTTTGTCGAGAAACAAAATTGAGAAGTTTTTCTTAGAAGTTTTCCTAAAGCTTTAACTCTGATGTCTAAAGATGATACGAAATAGATAGAAAATTCCCGCCCAAAAATAGTTTATAGAGATAGAGGTGTAAATATTTTTTGGTACTCAATTTAAAGTTTGCTAACAAGAACAATCATCGTTGCTGTAGAACAGTGATTCCCAACTTTTTTAAAATACCGTACAACTTAAAAAATATCTCCATCGTGGTGTATCCTGTACAATCAAAAAGGAAAATAGCATTTAAAACAATACTAAACCTAACTTGAATATATTTTTAACATAATTTCAAAGTAACGGAACGTTTCACATTTTATTTTTTAAACAATTTAGCATGAAAATTTATGAACAGAAAACACAATAATTCCTGTAAATACTCTAACGCCACCAGTACCACTACTAATGGTATTATTGTATGGTATCACGTCCTGCGGTCGCTCGTGGACTAATCTACCACCAGTATTAATAATCTGGTCGTACCAGAGTTAGTCCTAATGCCACCAGTGGAAGTAGCACGGCCCATGGTGCTACGGTCAACTCTGACGCGCCATGGATTCTACGAGTTCTCCCCTCGCTAATTCGTGCTGTGGGCTTGCAGCATCTATAACCAGTGTGGGTAAATTAAGTGTACTACCTGTGAGATAGAAAGTACCACTTTGTTTGGCCTACGGTGCCACGGTCTGTGCCACGAATAATCTACGTATAAATATATTATTGGGGGGGGGGAATAGACCCCCCACTGGATATAACAATGACGGTAAACTCCAAATACTCTCTTCTTAACCACCCTCTCGATGAACTCTAAACAGGAACTAACTAAACAACGTATATACAGAAAAAAGGTAAGTTTACCTCTTTCACCATCATGTGACGACGCAGGCCAGTAAAAACAATGGAGCCCCAAATTGAATTAATTTTACCCATAATAATTTATATAACCATTTCAGGAGAGCTTTTGACTCTGGGATTCATCCTCAGATTTTGGTTGAGCTGTGTAAGCGAGGCGTGCGTTCTTCTATTGTAAGGTCACTACGTGATATGTATAGGAACCTCAAGCTTCGCGTTCGTTTGCAAGATGGTGAGCTTAGTGGGGAGATATCCGTACATAATTGAATTAAGCAAGGGACTATAACGTCTCCTACTTTGTATAATAACAGTGTTAATGATTCACAACAGGTTATCTCTCCGAGTTATATTTGCAAGCATATTGACTTGTCACTTCTGGGTTTTGCAGATGATCTTTTAAATCTGTCTCGGTTGCTTTCTTTATTAGAAAATAATTTCTTGCCTCTTGAAAAAAGCTATGCTGATATTGGTTTGCAGTTTAATGTAGAAAAGTCTGCTGTTTTGTTTTTAATTGCTCTGAAGATAATGCTACAGTCAGGCTTAGTAGAATTACCGTAACACCGTCTAGTCCCATTACGTACCTTGGCCTGCCGATTGGTCGTAATCTTCGAGAGACCCAGTCTTTGCCTTTATTAAAAAGCGCACATTGCCTATGCGGTTGTTGTCACTAGCCGTCGCAATTCAAGCCGTAAATATTTGGCTCGTCTTTATAATGCAGTAGCTTTGCCTCATATCTTGTACCTGTCTCCTTTTTGGAAGCTCCTGAGTGCACGAAACAAGAAAGACATAAGGTCGGTATTTTTCAAGTATTCCCGATATATTCTTCAAGTGCCGCCTTTCGTTAGAAACCGCAAATTGTTGTGACATATGGAATTGTTGAGCCTCTGAGTGCCGTGGAGGAGGTAATTCAGAATTACGTGAAAAAATTAGAGCTTCTGTATCACAAGTGGGCCCACCTTCTCAAATAATTATGCTATTATGTAGTTCTTTCTGTTTGTATTTGTTTTTCTTACCAGTTTTGCTTTTTCTTTCTTTCTTGTTTGTGCTCTGTATTTCTCTGTTGATTGTAAGACAGGTTATTAATAAAATTCATTCATTCAATTCATTCATTCATAAATCAATGACAAAGTTCAGCTAGCCCCTGAAAAAACTAAATAGAACTATACAAACCAATTTATCCCTCTTGCGAAATTACTGTCATTGAAAATAGGCAAGCCTTTACGACAGTCTAACATGCAAATAAAAATTATATTATAGTAAATCTATGTATAAGAGAAAATGGTTATTTATCTATTAATAATGGGCCCCAACACTTACATTTATGAACAGAAAACTTAATACTTCTATCTCAATGAGATCCTTGAGCCTGGATATTCCAGCTGAGCTTTTTAAAATATGGATCAAATGATGATAGGTAGAGCCCTAAATCTGGAGCTGCATAAAGTTTATTTCTATGTTTGTTCTTGATAAATGCAAAGGATGAATTTACCCAATTAACTAGTAATGAGTTTTGTAAAGGCAATAGACACTTCAGGGCTTTATCCCGGATACTTTTATGTTCTTTTCTTTTTATTTTGAAATAACAATTTACAGTTCAAACTAATCAAAATAAATAGTTACCATTCCTTTATAAGATAAAAACAAAATTCATTCTCACTAGCCGTTTTTTTAAGCGTTTTTAAATTTTTAGTTACTATGGGCCGTGGTTTGTTTTTTACTAGGTTGCAGGTACCGCTACAACCATAATAAAAAAATTACACATGGTAGGACTTTTCTACTTTCAATTATTTAACTAACAATGTAAAAATAATAGTTTGGTTGCCGTTAGGGAGCCCCAGTAGACCAGTATAATTAGGTAAACTACCCACTACATAACGAACGAGACATAGTCCGGGAGCCACTAAAGCGTATCTCGTTTGTTTCTGAGTTGAGGGGGTCAGAAAGACACAGTCAGTTTGACAATAGTTTCCGAGTATATCGACCACGCTGAATCCGAATATGGGTGGTGGCAAAGTTGGAGATCACGGCTTGACATTGTAAAAGCAAAAAAAAACACCCTTTTTAGGCCCATAAAACATGTACAGACTGTTCATTTTTTTTCTAAGGCTGTACCCCCTCCGATTTAGTGGCGCGACATCTCATTGTGGTCCTAATATAGTCTTCTCATAGAACATGTTATTTTTTTTTCCGATATATTGTATAGCCCAGGAGCTATAAGCCAATATTTATTAATTTCCCCCGAAAATCTCAAAATTCAAAGGTTCATTTTCAACTAAACCACGTATCTCGGACCTTTCTATAATTTTTGTGTTTTTCATTTATTTCCAGAATTTACCTTTCGTATTTAGCTTCACACAGCAGTAAAGTTCAAAGTTTAAACTGTTCGGTGAAGCCGTGTAGAATTTTTTGAAAAAGTATAGGCCAAAAAATATATACAAAAATACATTTTTCCAAAATGATGATATGACACATCTTTTATGCTAGACCTTAACGTCAAATCCGAATATGAACTTTACTTTTCAACTAAATATCCACTTTTATTTTGTCTTAATTCAAAATGCATTTATAATGCTGACTGATTTTCAGTTTATCTGCTGATAAAACTGGGACAGTGACAGTCTCCCTACAAATCCTAAGCCAAGAACCTACCCTGGTCATCTTCAAAGATTGCCCTCTATTAAACCAACCTTTCAATATAGTTGTGAAAGATTAAGTGATTGTGAGTGTTTGAAAACATTGTTTATGTCACGTGTGCAGTGGGCAACAGCCCGTAAGCACTATCAACAACAACAACAATTTTGGAAACTCTGTTGCTGATTAAACTTGAGCCTGGTAATGTGATTGAGAAGCTGTACTGTTAGTGGTTAGAGCTAAGAATAGGAACTGAACGACGCCTAATGCCTGCCTTATGTAACTATGTAATGTCATGGACAGGTAGGCTAAATAACTTTCAGATTGCTGGAAATGAGTAATAGACTTCAAGATGAAAACTCAAGACCAGGTTGGAATTAAGAATGAGTTTTTAATCCCAAACTGTCTGATGAACATATTGTGACATTTCTATGTAGACTTGGCCTATACTGTAATTATGCTAAGTTAGATTAGGGATTTTTTAGGGTATGTTAGTCTTGATGTTGCTGAGACCACCTTAAGCCAATCTACTACAAATCTTTTATTTTGGATACCCTATACCAAATGCTGGGTATATCTAACATTTGGAATAGCCTACCCTAGCCTACAGTTAGGGATATTACTTGTCTTGTGTACTACCATCAACATAATGTACCACTTCACCCCTGCAGTAGTGCACCATGGGATCTGTACCTCAGAATTTGAGTACTACACCCCACCATCAGTACTACATTAAACATGGCTTAGGTCCTACTATGCTATACATGGAGTAGTACACTTGGTTAGACATAGGTCTAACCTATGTCTTTAAACGTACTAAAACTTCGATCGGGTACGAAGTCAAGTTTCCTCGAGTTCATTCGCACCTCTGCAAGTTTAGAAAGTTGGCCTAGTGAAGTTCCGATTAACATGGTCACAGGAACTGGTGTGGTGGTAGATTTCAAGCCGTTAATCCGGCCGCAAATGCCAGCAAAACCAAAACCGTTGAGACATTTTCGAAAAGAATCCTTGCAAGGCTCTTAAATCGACTCCCAAAATCTACAACCGAGCTGCACATTGTAGCTGATCGGTATGACGGAGTGTTCGGCCTTGTAAACATTTCCAGGAATCCTGTTGTTCTAAAAGACAGTAGTGGATGTCACGAGCGAGGAGGAAATACAGTGACGAAGAGTTTTATCGTTACGAAGAGCATGGTGCTACAAAACTGGGATATTTTGCTTGTGCAGTCAGAGAGTAAGGCAAGACTTATCGAATGTATTTTTGAATTGTGGAGCCATGTCTGTCTTTCTGAATTAAGATTTACTATTTACCTCTCTGGTGAATTCAGTGATAGAATGAAGGTGCTAAAGCTGGTCCCACCCAAAATGACTTTAGATCCGAACCGGAGTACGAAGCGAACTTGTGCAGCACACATGAAGAAGCAGACACGCGTGTTGCTCTCCAAGTTGCCGAATGCTACAGAAATGGATGTTCCCAAGTAATTGTTGAAGCAAATGACACAGACATTGTTGTCATTTTATTACAGAACTATCGCGAAATATTCCTCTGCAGGTGTGACCCAGGCTATGAACCCGAGCTCTAAGTTCAGTTCCGTGACAAAGTCTTTCCGATCCATAAAATTGTGAATAGAACATCGTGGGCTGTTGTAGAGTCAATAGGGCTGCTACATTGCATTAGTGGATGTGATACGGTCAGTTTTTTTTCTTCTCGAAGGGCAAAAAAAATTTGCTACATCTGCTGCTAAATCACAGCTCATTCAAGAAATTGCTGATCTTACACGGAAAGTGAGGAGTGATATCAAAAACATCAGTATGTACGAGCCCGAAATCTTGCGTATCTGTACGAAATTGACTGTATCGGTATATAGCAAAAAACAGTCCGAATTTGATTCTCTTAATGACCTCCGAATTCATTTATTCCCCAGAAAAAAGAACTTGAACAGCTTACCCCCAACAGATGGTTCTTTCGTATATCACGTCAAGAGAGCTATACTTCAGTGGAGCATTATTCTTCAGGCTGTGA
Source organism: Artemia sp. Kazakhstan ARC1039 (assembly GCA_029168905.1). Classification (NCBI taxonomy): domain Eukaryota; kingdom Metazoa; phylum Arthropoda; class Branchiopoda; order Anostraca; family Artemiidae; genus Artemia; species Artemia sp. Kazakhstan ARC1039. Next base: position 10,897 of record JAQQPU010017951.1, read on the forward strand.
TTCCTAAGCCCTATGTCTTCAACCCACTTGAGTTTGGCTGGACCCATCGCGACATTTTAGAGGTTAGTCCAGCGACTTCAGCGATGACCCCTTGACCTCCATCTGTCAACAAGGCTTCAACCTTTTGTTACTGTAAAACTATGTGTGGTAAAAAGTGCCCTTCTTTGGGGATAAAGCCATGCGACATTCTTTGCGCATGTGGTGGGTGATATGGTGCCGACAGCGACGATTCGGACGAGGATTAGCGTCAAAATGTGGCATAAAAACATGTCCTGCAATACCATTTATCCCAAAAAAAATTTTAAGCCGACAAATAAGTAATTAGCCTATAACAAACAAAGTTAAGACTGGGCTGCGAAGTAAAGTTCATATTCGGATTTGGCGTTAAATTCTAGCATAGAATATGTGTCACATCATCATTTTGGACAAATGTATTTTTGCTTATATTTTAGGCCTACACTTTTTCAAAAAATTCTAGACGGCTTCACCGACCAGTTTAAGCTTTGAACTTTACGGCAATGTGAAGCTAAATACGAAAAAGAATGAACAACAAAAAATTATTATAAAGGTCCGAGATACAAGGTTTAGTTGAAAATGAACCTTTGAATTTTGAGATTTTCGGGGAAAATTAATAAATATTAGCCTATAGCTCCTGGGCTTTACAATATATCGGAAAAAATTTAACATATTCTATGAGAAGACTATATTAGGACCACAATGAGATGTCGCGCCACTAAATCGGAGTGGTACAACCTTAGAAAAAAAAACAGTCTGTACACGTTTTATAGGCCTAAAAAGAGTATTTTTTGGCTTTTACAAGGTCAAGCCGTGATCTCCAGCTTTGCCACCACCCATAGTCGGATTCACTGTGATCGATATAGTCGGAAACTATTGTCAAACTGACTGTGTCTTTCTGACCACTTAGTTGTCACATTATAGTGGCCTGGCTCCCGGACTAACATTGAAATAATTGACTGTGAAATCTGTTTGCTTTCTCAGCGTTAAAAAATGATAATTCCACAAATGAGAACGTAGCCCTTACAATGTGAGTGAGCAAAACAAGGAAGGATATAGAGCGAAACCTTGGGGACCGGCAATGTGCCAAGGGTGTCAATAATTGACTAAATTGACAGTTTATTTTAAAAAAGAGTGAAAAACAGAAAAAAACACGGAATAGGGGTGCCATAAATAATTTGAAAAAAGTTGTCAAAAATCGCATTCAAATATACGACACGAGCACGGATATCAACATGCAATTTAACAACCAAATATAAATTCTCCTTCAGCAGTAGACGAAGTCTAAGTTGCACCAATTCAAAGAATATTGAGGTTGGATTAAGGATTTCTTATGATTTTTAAAGTAAGACCCAGAAGAATATTTTCAGTTTTTGGCTTTTTTTTAACTTTTATTTACTTGATATACAATTTTTTTTAAGATGAAAAAGAGCAACTACCCCCTGACCCCCTAATAATAGACATTAGTACATTGGCCCATTCCTTGGCTAGGTACTTGTCTATTATGGCGACCACACTCAAGTTCTTGATCTGAGTAAAACCGGTTTCTCTGTGTGCATTCAGAGATAATTAGCTTAGTCTCTATGTCTGATAATTAGCTTAAATTGCTATGTAAGTATTTTTTAATTAAATATTTAATATGTAAAGTTAGTTAGGTTAGGTATTTAATAGAATGCGTTCCGGGCGGCCTGCTTTCCATAATTCTCTGTTTTAGTTTCCAAAATTTTGTTACTAGAGTATTATATTTTCATTATATTTTGGTATATTTCATTATGAACTAACCTACAGAGAAACCGGTTTTACTCAAATCAAGAACTTGAGTGTGGTTGCTCTAATAGACAAGTACCCTTGGTCATTTGTTTCACATGTAACCTTTAACTTTGTGATTTTATTCATAATTTTTGTATTATTACCTTTGATGCTGGACTTGTCAAAGTGATGCAATAAAAGTTGTGTTCCAACAGTAATAAGTCCAAGAAGAGATAAACCGCAAAGAATAATTAAGCATTTCTCGAGAAAGGTTCTTCTTTGACAGAAGCTCTGTTCCTTATGAGGCCAGTTTTTTGTGCTTAATGGTTCAATCATGTATGAGGATTCTTCCTGAATCTTGTCTTTATCGTAGCATTCATTGAGAGGTATATCTGCATGACTGTTATTTGAAAATTTCCTACTTTCTTCCATCTTGGGTCTTCTTTTTGCAACTATAAGCAAGGAAGCGAGATTAGCAAGCTGAAAAAATGAACATTTAAGAAGATTTAACGGGCTCGTAAAAAAAGCAAAACTTAAAAAAACATTAAACTGAGATGTAATCAATACTTATAGACTTTTTTTCCGTGATTTTAAACTTAAGTTTTACAGTACAGTATAAAAGAGATCAGTTGATGGGAAATGAGCCTTTACGCTGCATAACACAGGATCCCGGACTGCATCCAGTTTTGTTCGGGGGAGGGGGGTATTTTTTCAGTGAGGGACCAAAAACCCATCAAAAATGTGTTTTAATGCTTTTTTTTATTACGTTTTTACGGGTCGGACAAACATTTCGGGAGGGTTGAAAACCCCTATCCCCTTCCCTAAATACGACCTTGACAGGATCCCATTTTTTTGTGTCGATGTTCTACATTTGCATAACCTATTTAGATGCAACCCTCAGAGGTGTCAATTCCCATATAGAGAGGAGGAAAAAAAATCTTTTTTTAAATTAGAGGGGGCAATTTTGTTGCTTTTCGATATCTTTTCAAATAAAATGGCGAGGAATTTTCAAAATCTAGAAGGGGGTTATCTAGAAGAGGGTGGTGATCAGGGGTATGGGATACCCATGTATCAATTTCCCATGTACAACTTCTAGATACTTTATTATCTTTGCAATTCACCACAAGATAAAGATGGAGACATGATTTGGCAGTAATTTCTCAGTTCTTGAATATTTTGGCATTACATCTTTAATGTTTTCTAGTTTCTTTTCTAATAATGCAAAAACAGCTTAGTATATTTTTGAAAAGTAGTAGGGTCTCATCAGTAGTTTCGGACATTTTTAATCTCCATCGATAGGAAAAAAAAACTGTTTACCATTTTATTGTCTAGGTGATCATGAGTGTAACATTTGATATATTTTCTTATAAAAACTGCGTGAACTTCTTAGACAAGCTGAAAAATCAGCCATCTTAGAGGATATTAAAAAGTTCATGCTTCGTTTGTCCCGGGACGAGAGGGGGAGAAACCCCTTAGCATTTTTCAAACCACTGTTATTTAGTCTTTGACTGGCAGAATTGTTTGAAAGTGGTGAATGATTGATGTATATTTTCTTCTTTTTTATATAGATACTAATCCATAAAAGGCCATGATTAGAGGTTTTAAAAATAAATCAGGTATTGCATTGACAAAGTACTAAGTATGGGTTTCCGGAAAAGATAAGGGAAAATATTGATAATTTGTTAATTTATCCGCTTTTGATGGGTGACAAATACTGACTGTCAACTTCCTGACAAACTACGACTGCCCTTAAAGGGAATTCCGCTTTTTATTGTTCAAATAAAACGGCCATTGATTTTCAGGAGTTGTTCTTAAAGAATTGATATAAATGTCAAACTTTAGCGTAAAGAGTAAGGTGTTGAGGAGGGGGCAACCCCCTTTTATACGTAATAATCTCTGTTCGTTTCAGGTTTTGACGGTTTTCCTTACTTTCAGTTGAAAAAATTGTTTTTTCTTAAATTTCTGATCGGTTTTAAACAATGCCGGGAAATTTGGCTTCCCCTGAATGGAAAACTCCTTCCCCCACGGAAAATCCCTCCTCCATAAAGTGCCCTTCATCGAGAAAATTCCCCAAGACAATTCCATTCTCGCTGAAAATTCCCCCGGAAAATTTCTTCCGGAGAATTTGGCTGAAAAATTTGTCTTAGCATATTTTCATTTGAAAACAATTTCTCATTGTTTTTCAGATCATGCCCGAAATCCCCCTCCGTGGAAAATTTAACCCACAAATCCCCCGTCCTCCTAGTAGAAAATTGCTCCCGCAGAAAATTTCCCCTAGAGAAATTCTCCCGTGGAAAATCCCCGCCTATGGAAAAATCCTCTAGACAATTCCAACCCGATGAACATTTCCCCCGGACAGTAGCGGATCCAGGATTTTAGGAAGGGGGGGGGGGGGCGACTCGTTGCGAAAAATTTCCATTCGAAATTAAGCCTAACGCACCTTACTGATATTAAAAGTTGCATGCCTCTGCTTCTATCCGTCATTTAGCTGTCGGTTCTGTAAAGCTATCCACAAAAATACATTTATAGAAACACTATCAATATTATATAACAAATTCTCGCCTCCTATTTCCACTATTAGCAAATCTATCAATAACACTTTCTACACTTATGTCAATATCACGGTGAACATGAAGAAAGGCAAGTCCGGTGAGTCTTTCCTCCGTCATTTTATTTCTTAGCCACGTTTTCAATATTCTCAAGGTAGAAAAACTTCGTTCAACAGATGCCACACTAACAGGTAGTGTCATGAGAATCTGCAAGAGCGCTGAAATATTCGGTAAAATATCAGCATCGCAGTTCTGTTTCTGTAAAGTTTCCCCTAGTGTTTCAGGTATTATACCTGTGCCTGCGTTGCTTTCTCTCAGACGAAGCCACCGAGTTTTACATATTGTCGCTTCTCCGGCCAGGGCAGATTCACAAACCGATTGGGAGGGGAAACCCATTACTGACCAGTATCGTTTTGACAAGTCATGAATCGTATTAGCGAATTGTTGTTTGTTCGTTTCCATACAATTTATTGGCAAGAAAATACTGAGCTTAAAAGTGTCCAGCGTTTCAACGGAAAAACGACTCTCTAAGTCCTAAATGATTGTGTCCAACAGGGGAATAAAAACTGACCGTCTATAATATTCCTCGTGTGAACTGAATGGTACATTAATCCGATTCGTTTGCTTTTTCGCTATCCTTGGGACTGTTATTTCTAAACCTAGCTCGGTTGCCACTTTAGTTACATCGTCAAATGTGTTTTTAAACTCGCTTTCACTCTCCCGACGCTTGACTTGCAGCTGGGTAAGAAGGTCCTTAACATGGCTTGCTGCAGACGCGAGGTCTAAGCTTTTCTTCTGAAATAGCCGACTGAGCGGTAAAATTAGTCTAGATATGTTAAGAGAGTAAATGGTTACTATCAGGTCGGAGGATGTGACAGCAGTCAATAAGGATTTTGCTTTTGCTCCAGTTGTGCATTCTGCCCAGCCGCTGATGATCTCAAGAGCTTCCACTATCTTAGGGAGCTCTACCACAAACTGCATTAAGGAATCGTGCCTTTCGATCCAGCGCGTTTCACACATGCCAGTTAGCTGTGCTTTCATTACTCTGGTTAAAACATAATTACGCTTTGCCGAAGCACCAAAAAAAGCAACTATTTCTTTTATTACTCCGATGGAGTTTCTAACACTCTGGATAGAAGAAGTTTCTGACATGGAAAGATTTAGAGCATGGTTGAAACATGGGCAACGCAGGGCATTCTTTGCTACCTTTTGAACTTCTTTTACAGCTCAACAATGTTCTGAAACCATCATAGCACATCCATCAGTGCCTATGCCCACACAATTTTCCAAGTCTAGCCCAAGAGATCGAAGAAAATCCAACACAACATTTCCAAGCGTTTCCCCTTTAATGGTCGGTTCGAAGTTTCCAATGCTGTCCGAGTAACATGCTTTGTGTAGGTCTAAAAAACCAACGAAATCTTCACGTCTTGTGCAATTGTAATTGTAGCAAAGGGCAATACTCAGTTGTGACTTGTGTGACACATCCGTTGTTTCATCAACAACCACACTGTAGAACTTGGCAGAATGAACTCGTGCAAGAATTTCTTTAAGAATCTCTTTGGCACAACATTCAATTAATTCATTCTGTGTTGTTTTGCTTATATAAGTAGCATTTACACCTGAGCTTTACAAATGTTGTTTTAAAGTGATATCGCCACTATTTACACGGTACCTTAAAAGTTCTCGAAAGTTCCCTTCGTTTGTCAATGGGTCCTTTTCTGCCAATAATTCTCCATCATCTCTATGGCCACGAAGAGCAATGTTCTGTCGACCCAAGAAAACAATTGATTCTACAATTGGCTTCAATCTCGCTCTGTTTTCCTGCACTTGTTGGCTACGTTGTTCGTTTACAAGGCTTAAAATGTTGGTTTCAGGGTTGTCATATTTTAGAAGGAAATGTTTGCCTGCGTCAACTGAATCGCGGTGATACTGATTATTTTCATGAGACACCAAGTCACCGTCTTTTCTAGTTAGCTTAGCAAAAGTCACGAGGGCGGATCCAGGGGGGGGGGGGAGGGAGGGAGAGGCGGGGGGGGGAGATATCGCCCCCCTTGCTTGGGCAAAAAGTTCTATCATTAGATTTTCTGTGACTTGATTGCGATATCAACGCTTGGATCAACGCATCTTTGAAAAGGATCGGACGACACTTGGTCTGTCTGCCTTAAGTCTTTAGGGAATTGTCTAGAGTGTTGGGTGTCACCCGAGCTTACAAGGCATTTTGAAGCTTGTCATCTCGTAAATCGTTGAAGCTTCAAAAAGTGTGCGCGTCAAAATCTGTTTCTTATTCAATAACTAAGCAAAAATCTTGAAATGACTCCGATAACACATACGCCTTAGGGTTAGTTGCGATTCTAGAAGGGTTTGAAAAGTATACAATTTTTGGATAATATTAACCAGTTATGATGTCGAAGCGAAAGCAGATAACTCTCGACAACTTTTTCGGTTCGGAAGCTAAAGCTAGGCGAGTGGACGCCGTAACTGAAGATAGAAATAATGAGAGTTACAGTGTTAGTAGTGATTCCAGCGCTTTGACTAATAGTGGGATAGTGCATGATTCGTTAGCCTCAATCGAAGAGTGTAGCCCCAAGCCTAACACAAACATCGAAAATATAAGCGCTTTCTACGAAAATGATATCGGAAGCTATATCGATAGACTTGAAAAACTGGATGATCATACGCGATATCAATTGCTTCAGAACCCGTGGATTCCGACGTCTAACTACAGCTTCCCCTATTCAGTTCACAAGAAGCGGGGCAGGGACGAAAAGAGATTTTTCAATCGTACTCGCTTGGAAGAATTTCATTGGCTAGTACTTTCAAATA
>JAQQPU010017952.1:0-18032 GCA_029168905.1 Artemia sp. Kazakhstan ARC1039
TTTTTTTTTGTCACGTATTTCTCATCAACAGTTTGTTCGTAATTCCAAGCAAATGAAAATGAAATCAATAAATTTAGTGTCATATTTTGTCAAAAAAATTGAGCTAAGATTTCAATATAATTACTTGATTAAAATATTATTTTAAGATACTCCAAAATGTAGGTAACAATGAAAGGAGACCTGGTAATCTGATTAATAAAAACGCACTGCAATTATATAGCAACAAATTCTTTGTTCTAGTTTTTATATATCCCAGAATTATACCGACAACCCTCTGAGAGTGGCTGCATTGCTGAAAAACGACCATGATATTTGGAAATATAAATTTTATAGTAATACTGTTATTTCGTCGGAATTTTTCCTTGAGATGTGATCAAGAATAATTACGCCCCCCCCCCGAATGCAGAGCCTTTCCTAGATTTGGTTTTACCCGGGGAATAATGCTTTACAGCACCCCCTCCTGACTCAAATACAAGTGAAAAAAACAAAAACAAATCGAAGTCAGATGAAACTGCTATGTTTGCTCTTTTACCACTACTACTAAAAACATCGCAGCACCAAGCCGCCTGAGACCACCACAGCTACAGGCACTCCTCCTCCGTCGTTATCTATTCAAAGCCCCCCTCTTTACACCCTCCTAAGAAATTTCCTTTTCCCTTAAATCCTGCTTCACGACTCTTCCACCCCTACCGCGGATAATCTGATTTTCGTTTAACCCCAGGCGACTGGTCGAAAAGCACAATCTTCGGCAATAAGTCATCTTTCATCTGCAGAACGAGCCCTAGCCAAATCAGCCTTTATCTCATTTCTGCTCTAGAAAGCGAGATTAAACCGCATTTTTCGGACAGCCTGGATTTTCGAGTTCCGATTCGCAAAATTTGAAAGTAGAACTATTCAAAGGTTCTCCGCTATGAATACTTGGTAATACTTTATCCTTACTTAAGTTGCTTTTTGAATTATTTGAGCTGGAAAAATTGTTGGTTGAATTTTGTAAGTTATTGGAAAAAAACAATAAACGAAGACAGGGGAACAGTTAGTTTGGCTGATAGCCCCTGAAAGTAAATGGTTGGTATTTATTCATAATTTGGCTGCTCGGGGGGGGGGGGGGACTCGAGTGATTGACACCAATGGAAATAGGTACCAGAGGTTCTGATCCATTACGTATGTTTGAGACTTAACTTTGTGTTGCTCTAGATTCCATAGCGGCAAAAGCGTAATGTATTGAACTTTCTTTGGCGCTTTTTAGAGTGACAGCTCTTTGTTTGTATGATGGACATTTAGACTTATTATCCAATCAATGAGGTCCTTTGCGGTTAATACATTTGGGTTTTTCTTTGGGGCAGGTAGCATCCTGATTATGCTGGTTATCACACTTCGCATAGGTTATAGTATTTGAAGAGCAAAATTTAGCAATAGACACTAGCTTTGAACATTTATGGCATTGGATAGGCTTCAACTGGTAGGCCTTCAAAACTTTTCTCTGGCCAAACAACAGCAAAGGTTGATTCAGACTATCCTCCTTGTTCAAACCAAATAGGAATGATTTGCTGATTATTTTGCCTGTAGTATCAAGTTTACCTAATCTAGAGACACTTGACACTGATATAGGCTTCCCTTGCCTATTTGTTAGGCCAGTGGCCAGCTCTTGTAGTGCTATGTCTGTTTGGACATTGTAAATAACAATTTTGGTCTCTTTTTTTGGGAGGAGACCAATAACCACACTTGATACACATAATAAAAAGATTAATAGTTATCAGAAGTTTTTCAGATGCAGCTTTATCCTTCAGAGAGGATAAATTGCATCATTTTTATTAATATTTAATGAGAATTCTAATTTAATTATTTTGAAAATTCTAATCTGATTTGGGCAATATCTTTGACAATAAAAGGTTGCTCCTCAGAAATATCTAATTATAGTTGGGGGGAAGATATTGTGGTCTTTCTTGGGCTTGGAATTGAGAGGTTTGCTGGAGAAATGTTTTTACTTTTCTTGGCATTCCTAGAGAGAACTTCTTGAAAGTCATCCGTGGTTTTTTTTTTGTGTTGGAAATAACATCATACAATAGGGGAATACCCTCAATTGTAGTTTTAGCTTTAACAGTTATCATGGTTTCATTCATGAAACCTGATGAGAAGAATCTGAAGGAATCAGATTCGGATTCAGAAACTGTTGATCCTGTTCTTGTTAAGGAAGGGGGGGATTCTTTATAAAGAGTGAGAAGAAGATTGGAACAGACTTCATATTTTATCTCCTGTTCCTATAACCAGGTTTCCTTTCTCTGACGGCTTCTTTGGCGGGCTCAAAAACATATATTTTGTGGTTTTTGGCTTTTTTGCTTGATTTTCAAATTCATCCAAAAGAAAATTATTTTGGCAACTGCCCGACGGCAACAGTGACAGAGAAAATTCAAAATATGGAAACATTGAAATCTTGTATATGATCGATTTTTTTTTTTTTTTTTTTTATTTTTTTTTTTATTATTTTTTTTTTATTTAATTTTTTTTTTGTCTTAAATGGAAAGATGGACTGCCTTTTAAAAGTATAAGCTTTGACAGAGTTGTGGCATTTTGGAAGAAAAGATTAAAGTAAATTACTAATTGTGAATCTGAGACATTTTAAAGTTATCCAATTCAATCGCAACAGAATAGAGAAGGACAGACTAGAGCTGTAGTGTGGAAGGAGATACAATATTGTCAATTTGGAAAGACTTGAAGAATATTTGTTGCAAGAAGAGGAAAGTGGACAATAATGGAGCCATCAGGGGCTCCGGTCCAAATCCCCTATTGCTACCAAAATATGCAAGGACTAACAACAATGCCTGTAGTTAACCAGTATGGGCAAATGTTTATACCAATCCAATCTAATAGCCCTAATAACATGTGTTTACCCAGTGTATCATCCTATGTACCAATGGTACCCACGCAAAATAGATATAGTCCATTACTTGATCAGGAGTATCCACCCTTACCAAGTAGCAGAGAAGCATATAATGAACAGGAAATAGACATGTTCGATTGTGTTAACCCCTATATTGCAGAAGGTGTGAACACTGAAATAGACAAATAAGCTACAAAAAGAAGAGCTACAGAGGTGGAGTGTCAACAACCTCAAACGAAAAAGTATAATTCAGTGAATAATGGTGGTGTCTCATCCCAGGTTCCAAAAGATGGAAGGAAAGAGATAAATATGGAGTCAAAACAGAGACAGTGGGTGTCAACAAAATTAAATATCAACAAAGAATTTGAAATCCCAGAAGAAGAGCTTTTCAAGATCGGAATGATCATTGAAGTAAAGGAGGAAGATAAATCAAAAAGATTCCCAGAAGATTTCAGACTCTCAAAGTGCATGAAAGAACTATTAAAAGAAAACAAGTTTGAGTTCGAAGTTTTGGCTGAAAGAAGGAAAATCTTTATTTTTGTGAAAAATGACACAGCAGCTGAGAAAATTTTGAAGCAAAGTCAAATGTGTGGCTTGGCAATAGAGACCAAGAGAAAAGTGGAGACAGTAAGAGGGATAATAAAGGGAGTACCCCTTGAAGTCTCAGAGGATGATATTTTAGATAGTATTGATAGCCCAATTGCAATAATTGGGGCCAAAAGGCAAAAAAGATTTAATAGAGAGATTAGAAAATGGAAGACAGTCTTGCAATATTGCTAACATTTGAAAATAATTTCCTTCCTCCTGTTGTTTGAATGGGGGGGAAGGAGACGAATTGTACATGAATATAAAAGACAATTACTACAATGTCATAAGTGCCAAAGATATGGACATGTAAAGAAATATTGCCCAGCAAAAGAAGAAATTTGCCTACGATGTGCTGGCAAGCATACATCTGGACTGTGTCAAATGAAGAACAACAATATACAAAATAAAACATCTTTATATAAATGCATCAATTGCTATGGTAACCACCCATCAATTTCAATGCAATGTAGTGTCAGACAAAGGAATACCGAAATTTTAAAAGTTGCTGAAAGACATCAAATGAGTTTTAGAAGAGCTGAAATAGTTTACAGGTCATATGCTGAAGTGACTAACAAACAGGCATATAAAGAACAGGCAAAAATCAACGTGCCCCTTAGGGATAAAGAAACTGGTCAGATGCAGCAAAGAATAGTGAGTAATATTATAAACAAGATTGTGATTGGTCTAGTGTTGTCACCAGAAATTTTAAGCATAGAGAACTTGCCTATCAGGGAAAAAGTGGATAAACTCTGTAATTTTATTGAAAGTTTGGGAATCATGCAAATGAACAGCAGCCTTATTTTGAATCAGTGTGTAAATAAATGACTGTTAAATCATCCATAAAAATTATGTCTTGGAATGCAAGATCATTAGTTAAAGTGAATAAGGATTTAGTACTAGACTATTGCATTAAGAATAATATTGACGTGTTTTGCATTCAAGAGACTTATTTGAAACCATATTTAAATCCATCATTCAGAGACTATAATATAGTGAGATTAGATAGATGGAATAAAGAGAGAGGTGGAGTGATTATTGGTATTAACAAGGAAATCAACTATATCCCAATTCATTTGTCAATACAGGAGGATTATCAAATGGAGGTTGTTGGATGCAAAATACATCTTAAAAACAAAGTAAAGCTGAATATATTCAATATTTATATCCCAGACGGTAATTTACTTTTAAGTGATCGAGGTCTAGAAAAAATTATAGAAACAGTGCCTGGAGGAGAGAAACTAATGATTATAGGTGATTTAAATGCACACAATGGTCTTTGGTGTGGATGCGGAAGTGATAATAGAAATGGGAGAACAATCTTTGAATTTTTAATGAAAAACTCAGATATATGCCTGTTTACTCCAAAGGATCTACCAACTAGAATCAATAACAGAACAGGAAGATCAGTGACCATAGACTTGGCCATAGGATCAGCTTCATTGGCACCAAAAGTATCAGTAACAAGTGACATGGAATCCACCCTATATAGTGATCATTTTCCCATTATGGTAGAGATTTCTCAAGATAATAGTGTATGCAAAAATCATGAAGAAACTAGCAAAGTGAATTTAAAGAAGATTAACTGGGAAGATTTTACAAATAAATTACAAGAAACAGACGTTCAGTCACAGGTGAATGGTTGTGAAGATGTCGATGAAAAGATAGATGTATTTCAAAATTCACTCTTAGAAATAGCACAAGAACTGGCTCCAAAAAGTAAAAGAGGTCCTATTCACCGCAAACTGAGTGTTTGGTGGAACAATGAATGTACAGTAGCAAAGAAACAACTAATAGAGGCAAGAAGAAGGTACAATCAGCTTCCAAACTTTGAAAATTTTTTAATGTGTCAAAGAAGATATGCAGTCTTTAGGCGCCAAACAGTGGAAGCAAAGAAAATTTCGTATCAAGAATTCGTGGAGAAGTTGGATTTTAGACAGCCTGCAAGTAGAGTGTACAAAACAGTGAAAAAACTGATTACAGGGAAGACAGATGATAATGGTAACCCACCCTTGACTGTTAATGGAGAGGAGTTAGTGGAAGAACAAGAAAAAGCGAATAAAGCAGTAGATTTTGTAGAGTCAGTGATTGGAAGACCAGACGATTTTAAGGATGATGAAAAACTTACATTTGCTAAGGTAATAAGACTCTCTAATATAGAAAATGATATGGATTATAACAGATATTTTCCGGTAGAGGAGTTAAAGAATGTGATTCGAAAGTTACCATTAACAGCACCAGGTTTAGACATGATTTACCCACAGTATGTCAAAGATTTAAGTGACAAATGGATAAAAACATTGTTAGAAATTATTAACAGAGCCTGGGAAGACGGAAAATTTCCAAAAATATGGAAGGATGGGGTAGTTACTATGATTCCTAAACAAGGCAAAGATAATTCAAAAATGGAAAACTTAAGGATGATTACTCTACTACCTGTGTTAGGAAAAGTTTATGAAAGAATGGTTAAGGAGAGGCTTACATGGAAAGTGGAAAGAACAAACACTTTGAAAGATGTTCAATGTGGGTTTAGAAAGAACAGATCTACTATAGAAGTGTTGCAAATATTTGTAAATGATGCAGTATATTGTTTGGAAAATAGAAAAATCTGTTTAGCAGTTTTCTTTGATGTGAGTAGTGCTTTTGATAGTGTGGTTCATCGACATATACTAGAAGGAGTGATTGCAGCAAAAGTTAGAGGACGTTTATTAAGATTTTCTTATGATTATTTACGTGAACGAGAAGTGACAGTAAAAGTGGGTAAAGCATATTCGGAAAGAAAGGTACTGAGAAAACGTGGCGTACCACAAGGCTCCTCATTGGGGCCAGATTATTATAATATAAGTGAATTTGACATACCACTGGATACAGGAGAGGATAGAGCTGGGATTTTCGCTGATGATAATGCAATGTGGATAGTGTGTGATAGTGTTGAGGAGGGGCAACGAGTGGCCCAGGAGAAAATAAAATTAATGGAAACGTGGGCCATGGAAAATTGTGTGCAGTTTTCGGTCGAGAAAACCAAAGCAATGGTAATCACGCGAACAAAAAAGTACTCTGCTCTTTGTCTTTTTCTAAATGGGGAAAAAATTGAAACCGTGAACCAATTTAAATGGCTTGGAATTACCATTGATAGAAAGCTGACGTTTAAAGCTCATATAAGACAGTTAAAGAAAACATGTGCCAAAAGATTAAATATTATGAAAATGTTATGTGGAGCAAATTTTGGGCCAAAGCCCGACTTTTTGATGGAATTTTATATAAAATACATAAGAGCGAAATTGGAATATGGAGGAATAATTTATATGGCAGCGTCTAAGTCCTTGTTAGAGGAGCTGGAAACTATTCAATACAGTGCTTTAAGGACAGCTTTTGGAGCAAGGAAGACAACTCCACGGAGCTTTCTCGAATCAGAAAGTGGGATTGAGAAGCTAGGTAGCAGGAGAGACATAGCAACATTAAAGTTCTTACGGAAGACATGGATATCTGACCAGTCGAATCCAATTAAATCAAGAATGCTAAAAGAGGGAAGGCTGTGGTGTTCATGGAAGAAACTATTCGGTATTGTGAGGGCAAAGGAGATAATGGAAGAGTTTCAAATGGATTGTCAGTTGACATCAATGTTGAGAGTGTCCAATATGTTCATAACCCCTCAGTGGAAATCCATCCCATACCAGTGTAATACTGAATTTGAAAAGTGGGATAATCTAGATTATGATCAATCATTCAAGATGACAAAAGAAATGCAATATCTTGACACTGTGGATATCTTCACAGATGCATCCAAAGTGGATAATAGAGTGGGGGCTGCTTTTGTAATTCCCTCCAAGAATATAGTTAAATTGATTAAATTAAGTGATGTAACTACAGTTTTTCAAGCAGAAGTAGTTGCAATAGCCAAAGCAGTGAGATACATAATAGATTTGGGACCCACAGGTGAAAAATATAGAATCTGTTCGGATTCAAAAAGTGGTTTGGAGGCAATCAAGAATATTTATCTAGCAAATAAAGTAGCTCCTGAAGTGATCTTTTGCCATGAGGAATTACAGAAACTACTGAAAAAGGGAGTAACCATCACATTGGATTGGGTACCGGGGCATGCAAACATTAATGGAAATGAAATGGCTGATACTGCAGCAAAACAAGCATCCACAGAAGATGGGCAAACATTTGTAGATATCACGCCCAGGATGGTTAATCAGATTGGAGAAGTGATAAAGAAATTGAGAATAAAGACATTCGAGGACAGCCGTGTGTTCTCAACAAATATGTTAGCTACACAAAAGAAAGGAAGGCAATTTGAAAAGAAAATATATGGACCGCTAAGTAAATCTGAAGCCAGGGTGATATTCAGACTAAGGTCAGGTCATGCAGGAATTCAGAAATATAGAGCCCGTTTCTATAATGAAGATCCGAGATGTGCATTTTGTGGAAATGAGGAAACGGTAGAACATCTGTTATTCGAATGTACTGGAACAGAAGACAGGAGGAAGAATATTAGACAGTTTATTAGAGAAAAAAGAACTCGACAGAGTAGTGACATACTGAGTGGAGCGGGCTTGAACAGTGACTGTGCTGATGGACTTAAATTGATATGCAAGTTTTTAAAGGATATTAATCGGATACAACTTATATAAACCAAGTAGTATAGTGATTACAAGAAGCCTCCTGAGTCCTTGCAGGAAGAGAGGAGGAACCATCCATTTCAATTCAATTCAATTCAATTGTATATGATCATTCAACCAAACACCAGTGTTGGTGGACAATATGGAAGTAATGTTCAGTATGTTTCAGCCCCTATGTTATACAGCCAGTATCAGGCTCGCCATTTTTCTCAACAGGGGCAGTGGCAGCCCCAGCAACAAGTTGTTCATGTCCCAGTGAATAACTCTAATGGACAAATTAGTGCAGTCAGCATCAGTGGCTACAATCTACTTGTCAATAACATGTTCCAGGTTCTTGACAATAATAATGACTTCCCATCTTTACCAACAGACTCTGATGAAGATATGTTAAGTGTTAATCCAATGTTGGCAGAAGGAATAATAGACAGTAGTGAGGATAGAAAAATTAGATTCCCAAGTCTGGGATTGAACCCTTCTTTGGGAAGGAAACGAGTAAGATCCCCTGGTGTGAGGACACAGAGCAAAAATAAAAAACAAGAAATAGAGTCAGCAGTTACAAAACATTGTGATATTCCTGTAAATGAATTGCTTCTGACAAAAGTAGAATTTGAAGTGATAGATAAGAATCAGAAATTAGCAGATGAATTTTCCATACTTAAATCACTAAAGGAGTGTGTTTCCCCATCATGTTTGAATTTGAATCAAATAGAGAAAGAAACATGCTGTCCGTTTATGTGAACACCATTGAAGAAGCAGAAAAAGTTCAAGAAATTCAATCAATAGGAGGTGTAAAAGTGAAAGCTCAGAAGAAGGAATGCACTAGAAGAGGGATTATCAAGGGAGTGCCCTTGTACTTGAGTGATGAACAATTAAAAGAGTGCATAGAGTCATGAGTTCAGATCACTGAGGTTATACTGCAGAAGAGATACAATAGAGAGTCAAGGAAACTTGAAGATAGCTATGCTGTTATGGCTATGTTTTCTAGCAATTACTTGCCACCTATTGTGTGGTGTTGAGGAAGAAAAAAGGAAGTTTTTGTATATAATTGTAGAATTCTTCAGTGTTTTAAATGCCAACGTTATGGTCATCTACAAAAAAATTGTAAAGCAAATGAGCCAGTTTGCTTAAGATGTTCTGGAAAGCATGAGTCTGTGAATTGCCCTCTCAAAAACAGTGATTCTACAGAAAAAGTACAAATTTATAGATGTGCTAATTGCAAAGGCTGTCACTCCTCAACATCTAGGGAATGTCCTATCAGGCAACAAAATAGAAATGTATTACTGATGGCAGAAAAATACAACATGAGGTACAAGAGAGCCTAGGTTGTGTACAGAACATACGCACAAGCAGCCTGCAAAGAATCCCTCAGCCACAGCTCATTGAGTCAGAAAAGTAAACATAATACATCAGCAGCAGATATTCTTATACCTATTGTTTCAGCCTTGGCTATCACACCTGAGATTTTTCAAATACAGGACAGCAGTATAAACAGCAGAATAGATCATTTATGCACAGTTATCCAAACTTTGACCAGTGTAAAATTAGACAGTCTCAAAATTAAAGGTGCTATTTTAAATTCTCACAACAATGAACAGAACAAATAATTATCTGAAGATAATAACATGGAACTCACAATCATTTCTTAGAAATAAAAAAGAAATCTTCCTAAATTGTATGGGTGAGGAAAATGTTGACATCTTCTGTATACAAGAAACTTGGCTTCAGAATAAAATAGTTCAAAAACTATATCCCTACCACACTATAAGGAAGGACAGAAGCAGTGGTAATGGTGGTGGTGTAATGATAGGAATACATAAAAATATACATTTTGTTCCACTTACAATGCATTCTATGGACTCTATGAATGATAAAGGAATAGAGGTAATTGGGTGCAATATATTCATCAAAGGTAAGAAACCTCTATATATAATTAATATTTATAATCCTACAGGGAACAATGACATTGGCACCAAGTTACTTGCTTTAGTCAGTGAAATCCCAAGCAATTGTGATTATATTATTGTAGGAGACCTGAATGCTCATAGTAGTGTATGGTGCTACTGCCCAATTATAAACCAAGCTGGAACCAGTGTGGAATATCTACTCCTAAATAGCACATGTTGTTTATTGACTCCCAAAGGGTTAAGAACAAGGCATAATTCCCAAAGGTTAACATATACCACCATTGATCTTCAGTTTTGTAGCCCCAATATTGTTACTAAAGCAAACATATCTGTTTTAGATTCTGCATCTTTTATAAGTGACCATAATTGTATCTTAATTGAAGTAGTCCAACACCTATCACCACAAAATGAAAAACAAACACCACCAAAATATAACTTGAATAAAGCAAAATGGAATGAATATACAATGAAGTGCAGACAAACTGACATAAAGGAAATTATAAGCCATGGTATGAGTAGTTGTGACTGTATAAATATTTTCCAAAGTGAAATTTTAAAAATTGCAGACAGTACAATGCCAAAAATTTTTGGCAGGAACAAACATAAATGGTCTAAATGGTGGAATGAAAGGTGTGAACAAGTAAAAAAAAATTCAACAATCTTAAAAAGAAGTATAATCGTGTAATCTGTATTGAAAATCTCATAGAACTTAAGAAGGCTAGAGCCAGTTTTAGACAAAATATAGCAAAAGCAAAAGAAGAGTCATGGAAGAAGTTCCTTGATGGTCTTGACTTTCAAAAACCTTCCTCCAATGCTTTCAGATTTATAAAGTCAATGATGGGTACTCCACCAGCCTGCTCCAATCCTCCTCTATATTTGAATGGTCATGCACTAGTTACAGATGAAGAAAAAGCTAAGGCAGGATTGGAACTTCTCCAATGCACTGTTGGTTGCCACGACCCAGATTCTGAGGGAGATGCACATACTATTTGGAAAATAAACCACATCAACAACCAGAGTAATGAAGAGCCTTATAATGATCCATTTGCAATTGTTGAGCTGAATAGTGTGATAAGTAGCTTGCCAGCTACTGCACCAGGTAATGACGGAATTTACCCCCATTTAATTAAAAATCTATCTGAGACTTGGGTAACAACTCTTTTGGACATCATAAATGATCAATGGTTCCATAACGAATTTCCTGAAATATGGAAAGAAGGTGTTGCAGTTATGCTACCCAAGTATGGCAAGGACCTAACCAGTTTAAATAGCTATAGATTTATTACCCTGTTGCCAGTTATTGGTAAAGTTTATGAGAGACT
Organism: Artemia sp. Kazakhstan ARC1039; assembly: GCA_029168905.1. Taxonomy (NCBI): domain Eukaryota; kingdom Metazoa; phylum Arthropoda; class Branchiopoda; order Anostraca; family Artemiidae; genus Artemia; species Artemia sp. Kazakhstan ARC1039. The sequence goes on from JAQQPU010017952.1 coordinate 11,315, forward strand.
TATAAAAAATAGAATAAATTACATCACAACAGAGAAAAAGAATTTGAATGATTTTCAATGTGGATTTGTCAAAGATCATAGTACAACTGAAAACTTAGTAATGTTTCAAAAAACTGCACTACATTGCCTCCAGAACAAATTGATTATGGATGCAGTATTCTTAGATCTGAAGGGTGCCTTTGATAGCATTGTTCATAGGAAAATTCTTAATAACCTTATAGAAGCCAAATTTAAGGGAAGGATACTTGCAGTAATTTATAGTTTCTTAACCAAACGTAATGTCAAGGTCAAAGTTGGAAAACACACTACAGTGGACCAAATAACACCTAAGAGATTAGTTCACCAAGGCTCTGCATTGGGTCACGATTTATTTAATTATAGTGTCATTGACATACCCATAGATGATGGATCTACTCACCCATCTGTCTTTGCAGATGATATAGCTTTATGGGCCACAGGTAGAACAATCAAAGAAGTAAAAGATGATTTACAAAGTTCACTTCGAGCTCTGGAAACCTGGGCCTGTGATGCTGACATTAAATTTTCCTTGGAAAAAACAGTAGCCATGTTAATCACAAATAAAAAGCTTGTGACAAAGCCAACATTGCTCCTCGATGGGCATCAAATTAAATTTGTTGAAGAGACTAAATTTCTTGGCTGCAAAATTGATTCTAAGTTATCTTGGATAAATCATGTTAATGATGTAAGCAGATTGTGCCAAAAAAGACTGAATGTGATGAAAATGCTTACTGGGCCCAAACATGGAGTAAAAGCTCCTTTCCTTGTGGAGTTTTACTGCAAATATGTTCGTCCAAAAATTGAATACGGTTTGCAAATATATGGTCTGTCAGGGATTAGTTCTGTGAAAAAACTTGACGCAATCCAAAATTCAGCACTTTGGATTGCCTTTGGAGCCAGGAAAATAACGCCAACAAAATTTCTACACAGTGAAGCTGGAGTACCGTTAATTTTGACCTGTATGAAAATTCAAGCACTAAGTTATCTTCAAAAGGTTTGGATCAGTGACAATAATCCTATCAAAACCAGAATCATCAAGACCGGTAGAATACTCACAAAAAATCCATCCAGGAAAAGGAATAAGCAGTTTTGCATTGAATTTGCTCTTTCATTGCTACATGAAGAAGATGTTAGACTGAACCTAACAATGGCATTGAAGGTTGCCTCAGTGATACAAATCCCCCCTTGGACATTGAAATCCCTATCAGGAAGCACTGAATTCCCTGCAATCATAATAACACATGCACTTCCTTTATTTAAGAGACTTACAGAATCCCTATATAAGTATCATATCCAGGTGTTCACTGATGGTTCAAAAGATAATCAGGGAGTCGGTTTGGTATGTTTAATACCTAGTTTGCAAATAAGTAAAAAGTATTGTCTCCCCCCTCTCTCTTCCATTTTTCAGGCAGAGTGCATTGCAATTCAAATTGCCGTCAATGTGATCAGAAGTTATTGCCAAAAGCATGAACCATATGTAATATTTTGTGACTCTAAGAGTGTTCTAACAACAGTTCTAAATTTCCATCTAAAAAAGAATAAAAGTTTTGAAATTCATAAATGTTACTCTATGTTGCTTGATTCATTGAATAGTGGCTGGTCAATATCTTTACAATGGTTGCCTGGTCATGCTGGGATCCCTGGTAATGAGGCTGTAGACAAACTAGCAAAAGAAGCCATATTGGATGGTGAAGTTTTAATGCCAGACACACCAAATGAAATTAGCCAAATTGCTAATATAATACAAAAGATAACAAGAAATGACCAATTATTGCTAAGTAATACAGCAACAAGCAGAATCAGCAATGACAGCATGACCTCAACCAAATCAAATCTTGGCATTTACCATCATCTTAACCGACAAAGAGGAAGAGCTGCTTTTCGTATAAGATCAGGACATTGTGGTACAAGAAGTTATATGGGACGTTTTTACGGTGAAAATCAACATTGCGAAAATTATGGAATAAATGAAACATTGGAACATATTTTGTTTGATTGTCCATCATATGTAAAATATAGGAAAAAGATTAAGGACTTTTTTGAATTGTATGGTTTACCATTGCAGATAAATTATGCTACATGGAATAGTGAACATTCATTAACAATAATTAATCTCATATTGGATTTTTTGTCAATGACTGATAAACTTGGAAATGTGTAGTGCCTATCTATAAAATTGTATAAAGTGCCGTCTTTTAATTTGCAGCAGTCGGAAGTTTATTGCACATTGAAGAAAGAGAAATAACGCGAAATCTGGTCACAAGGTCCTTGAAGACGTGAGGTGACCTCAAATCAACTCAACTCAACATTGGGGGAGTTAAAGAGAGATCGAGGAAAACAGACAACGCGGTAAAATTAAAAAATTGTTGCCCAGGCTTATTTTCTAGACTATTTCGTATTCTGAATTTTTGATTTCGGGTTAGAGAATTTTCAATATTTGGATTAAGATCGATTAATGAATTCCCACCCTCTATTGGGGGTTTCCCCTGGGGGAAGTGTCACAGTGGGAACTAGCCATCCACAACAGACAAACCATACACAAACAGGATCAACATCAGCACTAGTAGGACTGTCTCCTCCACAAACATCATTCTCATCACCACACATAGCTTACTCACCATCTCACACCCAGCCATTTCCAGTATACTCTGGACAGCCCCATCAAACACCTATACAATTTCCTCAGTCAACATATCAGAATACTCAAGGGCCCCCTACAGTTTACTATGCACCTCTGCCACATTCAAGTCATCAAGGTCATTTATATCATGCACCCCAAACCCAAAATTTACAATTTGTACCCTCAGTAAGTGTCCATAATAGATTTTCAGGGTTGTCAGTTGATTATCCTCCCCTCCCCCAGGAAGAAGAGGAGGACATCACAAATGTTGTAAATCCTATGGAGGCTGAAGGGATCAGTGATTTACTGAAAAGAAATGGTAAGAGAAGAGGCTCACCTCTTGAGCAAGAAACTTCTAAAACTGTTAAACCTCCTATAGTTGAAAGATTTCCAGATAAATTCAGAGATAGAAATAACAGAATAGAGGCAGCTAGTGAGTTTATAAGCAGTGAATCAGGGACTAATCTAACAGTAGTTTTCACCTCACAGGTAAAACTTCCATCGGACAGAGCAATCACTCTAGAACTTAAGAAAATTCTCCAAACAGAAAAATTTGACTGTTACTCAAACTATGATAGAAATAGACTATCAGTATATGTTCAATCACAAACTGCATTGGAGACTTTAATGAAAATTCAGAAGCTAGATGTTGTTGATGTAGCACCTGAAGAGAAAAGACAGGTCAGCTATGGTGTAATCAAGCAAATAGCACTAGATTATTCAAAGGAAGAACTGCTGAGAGACCTCAGGGTAGAAACTAATATTGAGATTAAGGAATTAAAGAGGTTGAAAAGATACAACCGAGAGACCAAAAAATTAGAAGATAGCCTGAGTATTTGTGTTGCATTTGAGAGTAACTCTCTTCCCCAGTCTATTTGGCTATATGGAAGAAAATGAAGTATTGAGAGATACAACCGACCCATTATTCACTGCTTTAAATGCCAAAAGTATGGCCACACACAAGAAAAGTGTAGGTCGCCACATGCTGTATGCTTGAGATGTGTAAACAAACACTTCTAATGAGTGTCCCTTAAAACTAGAAACCAAAGAGTCAGGAAAATACCAAAAGTATGTCTGTGCTAACTGTGGGAAAAACCATTCAACAACATCTGGTAGCTGCCCAGCCCGCCAACAAAACCGTGAAATCATAAAAAATGCAGTTGCCCAAAACATACCAAAGAGCAGCTAATGCATACCAGAGTTATGCAGATGCACTGAATAAGAAGGCTGTGAAAGAGCAACCCTCCCTTGAACCAAAAAACACCCTTCAACAGCTAGTGTTATTTGTATCCAATATGCCAGAAGTGATAGACATCAAGGAATTAGAAATGAAAGATAAGATAGTGAAGTTATGTCAACTTATGCAGTCACTGTTCAAAGTTGAAATCAATGTAGAAGAAGTTTGGAATCTAGCAAATAAACCAGAATGAAGTTGCTATCTTTTCACATCCAATCTATTATGAAAGGCAAAATGGATTTATTAGAGTGCTATTTAGAAAAAGAAAAAATTGATGTTGGGTGCTTTCAAGAAACATGGCTACAACCCCAGAATTCATGGAGACTTAGAAATTATGAAGTAATAAGAAAAGATAGAGCAGAACAGTCAAGAGGAGGAATATTAATTTGCATTAAAAAGTCATTAATGTTTCAAAAACTAGATATTGAAGACATCACAAGTTCTAAAATTGAGATTGTAGCTTGCTGAGTATTCCTGGGTAAGAGGGATACAATAGTTATTGTTAATATATACAACCCCAATGGAAATGAGCCACAAACAGAGGACATTTTCAATAAAGTGAAAAAAGTGATTAAAGCCAAAGAGCCTTTTATTATTACTGGTGACGTTAATGCCCATTCAGATGCCTGGTGTTTATGTGGATCTCATAATCGTAGTGGTATAGGTATCCTAAGTGCTCTGGATAAGAATGATGACATTGGCCTAGTGACCCCACTTGGACTTCAAACTAGAAGAAACCCAATTACAGGAGTATACTCTACCATTGACCTGACATTGTCTGCAGTAGCAATAATCAATCAACTAAATATAAGTTTAACTCTTGAACCAACCTTAACCAGTGATCATGAGCCAGTGATAATTGAGTATAAAGAATCTACACTAAGAAGTCAAACCCAACCAACACGCCCTACCTTTAAATTGAAGAAAGCTAACTGGGATTACTTCCAGGAAGAACTTACAAGGATAAGTCTTGAAGAAGAACTGGCAACAGTTATGACTACAGAGAAGAAAATTGAAAGATTACAGGATCTACTGATTAAAGTGGCTAAGAAGACTATCCCCATCAAGACATTGGGCAACAAGACTAGGAATGAACCAATATGGTGGAATGAACAGTATAGCTTAAATAAGACGAAACTAAACCAAGCTTCAAACAATTACAACAAGATTCTGACAATTGGAAATTATAGAAAAAAAATATTGGTCCAGGCAGAATTTAGAAAAACAATAAATCAAGCTAAAGCAGAATATTGGAAGCATTTTGTCTCAAATCTCAGCTTCAGGGATCCATTTGGAAAAGTGTATACCTTCATAAGAAAGATGAATAGGAGAGAATTGTACCACCATCCACAGAGGCCAACAACCTACCAAGGACAAGTGATTGCTCATAACAAAACAAAAGCTGAGGCAGGAGTAAGTCATCTCCACCAGACAATAGGTAAGAAAGATCCATTTGAAGGAACCAGCCCACATTCAACAACTTTCACTAAAGCAAAAAAACTCTATGCAACAATCATTATCAAATTACAACAAACCCTTCTCAAAATCAGAATTAGAACTTGTTCTAAAGACACTACAAGAGACGTCATCTGGCAGTGACAACATATACCCTGTTTTCTTTAAAAGGTTGACTGATAAATGGAAGGATATTCTGCTAAAACTCATCAACAAATTGTGGAAGGAGGGCAATTTCCCTACAATTTGGAGGAATGGCACATCTATCATGATCCCAAAACCAAATAAACCATACAAAGAAGAAAATCATCGTTTTATATCTCTGCTCCCAGTTGGAGGTAAGATATATGAAAGGCTAGTAAAGGAAAGACTGAGATTTGCAATAGATGAAGCTAACCTGCTGCAGGATATTCAGACAGGTTTTCGCAGAGAGAGAAATACAGTAGATAACCTGATCAGGATGCAGAGAGACATCATTGATGCACTTGATAATGGCAAAGTAATGATTGCAGTGCTCTTGGATGTTAAAGGAGCTTTTGATAATTTGGTTCACAGACAGATACTATAAGGTTTATCTAAAGCAAAAATTAATGGAAATTTGATGAAATTCACACTGAGTTACCTGTCAGATAGAAAAATTACTGTGACTGTAGGGCAAGAAAGATCAAAGGAAATTGAGGTGGAAAGAGGTGTTCCACAAGGCAGTGTTCTTGGACCAGACTATTATAATGTTGGAGAATTTGATATCCCTCTAGAAGACAATAACTGCAAAGGAGGAATCTTTGCAGATGATAATAATACTTGGACAATCCAAAACACAGTGAAAGAAGCAGAAAAAGTTGTCCAAGAAACATTAGACCAAATAGAGTTATGGTCCCTAGGAATAGATCTTGATTTTGAACCATCTAAAGCTAAAGTTATGTTGTTCACATCTAAGAGGAATATTAGACCTTCCCAACTTACTCTATTTGGAGAGGAACTGCTTGTTACCAATTGTCATAAAGTCCTTGGAATACACATTGATGATAAACTTCAATTTAGTCAACATGTCAAATATCTAAAAGAATCCTGTGCAAAGCGACTGAACTTGATGAAGATGCTTTTGTGTGGGAAGCATGGTGTCAACATAGTTAAAGCAAGACAATTTTATATCAAACACATAAGACCTAAAATTGATTATGGGAGTATGATATACAGCATTGCCCCAGAATCTACTCTCAGAAAACTTGATACAATACAGAATACAGCTCTAAGATTAGCATTTGGAGCTCACCAGAGTACCCCAATTCCTTTTCTCCTGGGCGAGTCTGGAGTGGAGAAACTCAACACAAGACGGGAAAAAATGCTTATAGTGTACATGAACCATCTATGGAAAGCAGATTTTAATC
>JAQQPU010017953.1:0-18031 GCA_029168905.1 Artemia sp. Kazakhstan ARC1039
ATATATATGTATATATATAAAGTCTTCCAAATTTCCAAGTTAAAGGTTATTTCTGAATTTGTCTCGTTTCGTCATCATCCCATTGCAATTTTTTCTGCATTGTTTTGATTATACAATTGTGATTTTTCGAATAAAAGCTACAAAAATTTGCAAATTCTAATGAAGCATGAGATTTGAGTTTAATTTCTCTTCTAGCAAAATATTTCAGTATAGTTGCTTTAGATTTAAGACAGAATAATTACACAGAGAGAAACTTTGATATTAAGCCAAATAATCAACATGTTGGAGTTTTTATTCCGTCATATTTTGGAATATAATCTTTTAATGTGTCAATACGACGCCCAAACAATTTCATAAATATTACTTTACAAAGATTAGACTTTTCCATAAAGAAAATCCATTAAATTCGTATGATGTCATCAATATTCATTTGTGATAACTTTAATTGGTTTCGAATTAGACTTCGATTGACAACGACCCATCTCGATGACCGTCGATAAGCGTCGTTTTACTTGTCACTCTTTATCTTGAGCAGCTTCAAATGGCAAGAGAAATGTTGGAATCATTGTCACGGCATGCGCCCCCCCCCAGTCCTGCCCAAAGTAACCAAGAACTTAAAAAATGTTTTTTAACAAAATTTAAAACGAGGCTCACGAATTCCACGGGGAGGTTGTATTCAACTGCCCTCCCCCCTAGACTCTGAAAAATAAATTTGTTACTTTTAAAAAAATGCTCCCAGATTTAGATAGATGTCTTTTTTTATACCTTCATTTAAAAAAAATTAAGAAAAATCTTCATCTCGTCACTTCAATTTTCTCTGAATTCGCACCCCTGCTTAGGAACGGGCAGAAATTAACCCACATAAGCTTAAAATGGCTAAAAGGTATTCTGAATGAAGATATCAGCTATAATTGAGCTGAAATAACAATGAATGATGAACGCATTGCGGCAATATTTCAGTAATGCTTAAGTTGACAGAAAACTAAAATGAAATGGACAGTATCTCAGCACCAGAATACTTTCAGGATATCCCTTTATGACAGAGAGTGCAAGATTAAGGGGTAGCAGCTCCCTTCACATTTAGCGAAATTTAGGTTCGTTCTGAGTTTCAAGGTCACTCATTAGTTCCATTTGAAAACACATATCTTTTCCTTTTTCGTTTTATGAAAGTAATTTTTCCTTCTTTCCGTAGAAAGAAACTTGTCTTTATTATTTTTTTTTTATTCTATATAATTTTTTCCAGCACCTCAAAAAGTCCCTAGTTAACTCCAAAAAAGAAAAGAAAAGATATGTAGCCAAAAAAAAAAAAAAAAAAAAAAATCATAAATCAATATCAGATTCCTCTTCCTGGACTTAATTATTCCTAACCGGTGTTATCTTGTGCGATCTTGTGTTTTCGCAGTGGATTTATCTCTTCTGGCTCGGAGCTCGGGACAGGGATTGATATATGGGCTTGGGGCTTAATCCCTGCCGCCACAAGGCTGAGTGAAAGGCTAGCTACCTATGCCTGTACAAAAGATTCGGTAACTGGTCGAAAATTGTCAATACCCTAAGCACCATGAATGACTCTGGAGGATCTTTACTCTTTTTTTTTACTGGGTGTTAATTTACCCAAAGGGTTATAACTACCGTTTCCGATCACTCAAACGTTTGTACATTTAAAGGGGAACGGTATGAATGCTATTAATCCATATAATCTAGTTGTTGCCATTTTAGTCTATCTTTTATTATTCACTCTAATCAGTCATAAGCACCCTACAAAGTCTAGCAGAAGATGCTAGACTTTAGGCTTTTTCAGAGGAAAGATGAAGAATGTGTATTTATTTTTTTTTCCCTAGGGGTGATCGCATCGAACCAGTTATCCTAGAATATCGGGAGAGGGCATATTCAGACGGAAATTAAAAGTTCTAGGGCCCGTTTAATGTGACAGAAAAGATTGGAGGGCAACTAGCCCCACTTCAACATCCCTTTTTTTTGCCAAAACATGCAACATCCCTTTTTTCGTACAGTTCTTGTTATTGGGAAGTATGTAGAGATTTTTCGAGAAGGGGGAAGGCTAAATTTTCTGCTGCGGGATTTTCTACGGGGAGAGCTTTCGATGAGGAGAGAAGTTTCCGAGGGGTTGAGCTTTCCAGGGGAAATTTTACTCTGGGGGAATTTACCAGAACTCCTATACTAAGTTCTGTTTGTTTGTCTTATTTTCTTTTTGTCGGCTCAATCTTACAGGTGGAAATGTTAAAGGTAATTGTACCGGGGTAAATTTTCACTGGGATTGGAATTTCTAGGGGATCTTTCCGTGAACGGGGAACCAAATTTCCTGGTATTATTTAAAAAAAAAAAATCAGGAACTAAATTTAAATCAAGTTTTTTCAGCTGAAAGTAGGGAGCAACATTAAAACTTAAAATAAACAGAACGTGTTATGTATATGACGGGGTTTTCCCCTCCTCAATACCTCAATCGTTACGCTAAAGTTTGACTTTAATGTCCCAGTTCCTTAAAAACGACGCCGAAAGCACAAGGGCTGGTTAATTAAGCAATAAGAAGCTTTTTCAAAAATACTAAAAAACTTTAGCGCAAAGAGGGAGTTATTGAAGAGGGAGCAGCCCCCCTCAAATAATTAATAATTTCTCTTCTCTTACGTTTTAATGTTGCTGCTTATTTTCAGTTGAAAAACATTTTTTTATCTAATGTATAAAAGGGGTGGTCATAGAAACTTAAGAGGGCGTAGATTCAATTAGAAATTGAAAGTTCTAGTTTATTTTTAAGAGTCAAAACTGATTGGGTTAAAATAAGCTTATTTTTCATAAAATAAAATAAGCTTTTTTTTAAACGCATTTTTTGGTAGTATAGTCAGCATTCATAAGAGTCAGAGACCTGGAATCATTCCTGAATCACTTGAACTAGTTATACAGAAAAGTTCAACGGCAAGGATTTTATTTGTGTTACAAACATGCAAGATGATACAGTATACATGGATTTTTTAAATTCAGATGTAGCAAAGTCATGGGAAAACACACAAGGGAAAAGCACAGGAGCAGCCGCAGGAACAAACATAGGCAACAAGAACAGGAACAAGGTACCTAAACAAGAACAGAACAGGAACCAGGAACGAAAAGAAAGTCTAAGGCAGGGAAATATAGGGAAAACAGGGAGATAAATATACGAGCGCAAGAACGAAACAAGGCAGTAGAAGGGAAAGAGCCTAGGAACAAAAACAGGAACAAACAGAGGACGAATAGAGGGTGGAACAAAACGGGAAAAGATACAAGATCAGAGCAAGGAAGGAGAAAAAATAACACAATCAGGAATACAGCCACAAAGACAGGCGATAAAATGGGACAAAATATAAGAACAGCATATTTACAACTCTATAATGGTAGTAAAATGGTTTCAAAAGAATATGGAAAAGAGGCTAGACGAAAAAAGAAGACTGAAAGTATAGCCAAAAGATCTGTTGGCCAAAAAAAAAAGACAACAACCAACTGTTATACTTTGATCATATAATTCAAGGTAATTTTTATAAGTTTTGTAAAAAAAAAATAATATGTTTCTTTTAACATTATTTGTTTGTTAAATACTTTCTTTGAAAAAAAAGAAAAAATGATCAAAGTGGATGATGAAATTGGCTTTGTGGAGTGTTTTTATTAACTGGAAGGGGTTTGCTTTGTAGGTTTTCTTTCAGTTATTGTTGCACATAAATATCTCTTTCTCGCTTCCGTGTCAGTATCCTTAAGCTTTAATTAAAGCTTAGGTCCAATAAAGAGCAAATGCTGGTTCTGGGCTTGTGTTGTTGTTTGGCTTCGTGGGAATACTGTTGGAAATCTTGGTAGAATTTACATAGGAATATTTGCGTGGTTAATCCTTTTAGGGTAGTAAAAATAAGTCTCGACCACTTGCTAATAAATCCAAAACTAAAATAAAACTAAAAACAAAACTAAAAAAAATTAACAGCAACAGCATGGACATGAAAAGTCCGCACTTTGAATGTTGATTCCAAGCATAATCATTAATAAGAGACAACTTGCATAATTTGAGAAAGGGAAAACAGCTCCAAAAAGGGATACAATTTGGAAGAAAATGAAACAATTGAAGTCAACGTATCCTAAAACCAAGTATTGGTGTCTTCGTGCCTATTTATCCAAAATACAAATATTCTATTTTTTCGAGAAGAAGAGTCATGGTTGCGTTTTTATTTCTTCTTATTCTTCTTCACGAGAGATGATGTTATTGAACCAATTGCAGTAGAATGATGAAGGTAGATTATTTCTAATTCTAATGACCTTTTTAAGTAGCAAAAGAGGTCGTCCTACAGCAGTGCCGATCTCTACCATTGGTGTTCTTTTTTTTACTGAAAAACAATACTGTTGGCCCGATTGGGGCTAAAATGCTATTGATTGAAAACTTTGAGATAAAGAATGTTTCAAACTTTTAAAAACTATTCATATAGATCCCATTTTCAAAAGTCCCATTTCTAAGGCGCTGCGCCTTCGCCCTACACACAGCGCATTGATAAAGGATTCTTCGTAAATTTATCTACTTCTTGTGATTAAATACACTAATATCCTACGCAATATGCTAATAAAGTGAGGACACCTCAAGCCATAAGAACTAGATCTTTATTTTCAATACGTCATATTGGGGCTAATGTTTAGGATAATTTGCCAGATTAAAAAAAAAAGTCGGCAAATGTGTATGATTTCCTTAGAGATATTAAAACGGTTTGTCTCCAGTTGTATGATTTTTGAAAAACAGTTAAATTGAATTTCAAGTCCTCCCCCCCCCCAAAAAAAAAATGAAATGCCAATAAGTTGTTTAATTTTTGATGGATGGAAACAGGCTTTTTTTTAGTGTGTTGGCAGGGAGGAATATGCAAATATGAGGGAGGATATCCATTCTTAAGCCTATCGAATTATTCACTACAATTTCGAAATATTATGAGAATCGATCAGAGGCTCAGTAGAGCATAAGTTAGTCAAGAGCGAGAGGATTAGGGGGTGACAGCTCCCCTCATTCACAGTATTATATATATGATTTTGGACCGACATTATAAATGGAATGGAAATTAAATAAATAAGTGTTTTTTTTTTTAATGACAGTAGCTAGCGTAGGTGAGGAGGGCTTGATGTCCTACAGGCCCTTCCCTCTTGGCAGTGACATCGTTGTGGGGTGGGGGGAAGGTTGGGCAGTCCCCCCAATAATTTGGTGGAAAATTTATTGTATAGCCCATTACCCTTGACTCTTATGATGTGGCCCCTCTTGTCCCCCTCAATAAAAAGGCTGGAGCTCTGCTCCTCCCTCTTGGCACTAAAATTTTAATATTTTACAGGCATTGCTTAAAACTTCAATAAAGCCTTGATTATAGCCTAGGGGGTGGCAGTGCTTCTCATATGTTAAAAAAAAGGTTCTTTTTTAAGTTTCAGTGCCTACTTAGACTTTCAGTTGAAAAGTATTTCCTTTATATTTAATCAAACTAAAGTGAATACAAACGTCGGAGATAAGGTTATGTTACGATAATTAAAAATTCCACATACTTTAGTGTGACTTAATAGTTTTAAAACAAACCTTCCGATGGGTCACCCCCGAGCACGAGCACCCCACATAGCACGTAGTACGGGTCACTAATGGCTGAAGTGTGCCCTATGCGTTTATAATTTTGCCCCGTGTGATGCAAAGAGGCGTGGTGGGAATTTGATGTCTGACGCGGAGCAAGTGGCACTCTAAGATGTAAATTAGGTGGCAGAGATTCGGCGACCCCTCGAAACCTTTCAATCCTTACTTTTTAACAGCTTTACTTATTACTTCTTGCAAAGTCTTGTTACATTTTAATGCAAAAATTACATCAGTACTACTTCCATACCCCGTGACTACGGGGTATTTTAGTTGCTCAACCATTTGCCAAAATGGTTGTTAAAATTTATTGGTAGTACACACACTTAAGTCAATAATTCGTGATGTTCTACGCAAGCTCATACTTCGCGCAAATAGTAAATCTTATGATGGTTTGCATTATATTTGCATAAGAAGTAAGTTGTGCAAACGTTTCGCAAATACATTGCACTTTTATTTAGTGAACAAATTGTCCCTCAATTCGGTATTTGTTCATGAACTCGAATTCGATATTTATTTTATTTTACGAGCATATTTAGAATGTATTTGTGCAGAAGTCAAAATTCCCCCATCATGACTTCGTTTCCTTTGAAGTCATACGATTCTTAACCTAAAAAAAGTAGAATTTTAACATTCAAATATTTAAATATTTAATTATTCGATTTTAATATTTAGTATATTTACTTTGTATTATATAACTAATTGGTTTTAATATTTCAATTTGTCCCTTGCTGAAAGTTTTATCTACAATTACGGCCTAGGCAATTCAGCTGAGACCAATCAAGCAGAGCCTTCTCGATTAGGGTGACAATATGTCATATACCTTTCCAAAAACTAACAAACAAGTATGTGTCCAATAAGAGAGTCATGCACGCTCCCGCCATTTACCCGTGCCCGAGCCATTTAAACATTTGCCACTCAATTAATTGGAATATCTGTCTTGGCTTTTCTCTGTCTACAATTAGCCATGCCTTGATGCAACCTGCAAAATACTTGATAACTTCAATTCAAAATCAATTATTTAAAGAAAGTAGGAGCTTTATAGGAGGGATTAAGGGGTGTATCTCCGAACAGAGTGGGAAGGAAGAGAAATCTATGTAGCTCTTTGGTATTAAGGGGCTTGGTACGGCAAAACATTGTTAGTAGTAAAAGTAGCAGCCAGCTTTGCCATTTGGGGCGTACTTGCACCATTTTGGCACTTTTTAAGGTGGTTTTGCATTGTATTAGTAAATTGTCTCAATTTTAGAGCCAGTTTATGAAAAATTCAAGCTTCTGAAAATTTTTATATAATTTTTTTTTTATAAATCTGAAAGGTTTTTATAGCTAGAGTTGTCGTAAAAACTTTAAAAAAGGCTCATTCAATTGAGAATTGAGAGGGCTAGTGCCCTTTTTAATAGTCGAAAGTTATTGGAGGGTAACTAACCACCCTCTCATGTGCACCATTCCAATCCAATGAAAAATTTCAGATATGCATTGCGTACAACGTAGTAGAAAGTTCTGGAAATTAGGTCTTTGAGGGTGATATCCCCCCAGCCCTCAGGGCAAGGGTTGTAAATTATGCCCTGGGGGCATATAAGGTTTTTATTGAAAGGGATGTCGTAGAAAATTCAAAAGGGATCATTTCATTGGAAATTGAAAGGTCTAGTGCCTTTTGTAATAGTTGAAAGTGATGGGAGAGTGATTAACGCCCCTCTCACGCCCACCATTTTCCCAATCACATCCAATCAAAATTTTTAGATAGCCATTTTCTTTAACGTAGTTGAAAGTTCTGGAAATTATGTCTTAGAGGATGACAACCACCCTCAAGGCCCTTAGGGTATGGGTTGTAATTTATGCCCTGGGGGCATATAAGGTGTTTATAGAAAGGGTTGTCGTAGAAACTCAAAAAGGGCTCATTCGATTGGAAATCGAAAGGCCTAGTGCCCTATTTAATAGTCAAAAGTGATTGGAAGGTTTGAAATTTCTATAGTAAAGATTGATGTGAGTATAATGTATGATTTTTTTTTGTTCTTGTTGTTGTTGTTTAGACCAGTGCACTTTTTATCGAAGGAGTTGTCGTAGGAACTTCGAAAAGGGTTCATTTGATTGAAAATAGAAATGGCTGATGCCCTTTTTAATAGTCAAAAGTGATTGTAGGGCAACTAATCCCCCTCTCACGGCCACCCTCTTATTTGCCTTTATGTTTAAAAACTAAATGTTGCCTTAAGATTAGATCAAAATGCACTGTGTTAATGCTAATACCCAATAAGGCATCTCAGCAGTATCCCAAGAACGACTAAGGGTATTATGTTCAAACTTTCGGGGCTACTTCTGCTCTTAAAATTTAACCAAGTCAAAATAGCGTAAGTGTATCCAGCCTATCAAAAAAAGTAAGCAGATTTTTTGGCGAATGGTATCAAGTTTTCCATTTCAGGTCAACTAGAGGAGGTATGAAACGAAATTAAACACTATTATTTGTGTCCAGATTTTTAAAAGGGTGTATGTTGTTAAAAATTGCTGAAAATTTTTCTCCCGCATAGAAATAGCAGACCAAACTATAAAGTCTTAAAAAACGGAAAGATATAAAGTATTATTTTCTTCTTCCCTGAAAAGACTATGTCAATATAAAACGAACAGAAATTAGTTTAAAAAAAAAATTTCCACAAAATCAGTTTTTCAAGGAAAAGTAAAGAACTCCATTAAACAAAAAATGAGCAAAAATAAAGTCAAATAATCTACGAAGCATGAAACTACCGCAAATCAGCATCGATAAATAAATGAAACCCAAAACGAACAGAAATTACAATAAATAACCGAGTCAAACACAAAACGAGCAGAAATTAACATAAGTTGGGCTCAAAACCCTTATGCCTTCCCAAGGCCAGACCATAATTTGCACTTTACTGAAAAAAAATGAATCTGCATTGTCAGTTTAATATGCATATACTGGTATTTAGTAATCAAAATGTTAATGTTATTCGATTTATTAAAGTTATAAAAGTAAGAATATTTTTTTTTTTTTTTTTTTTTATTTGCATCATAATACTATTGCTTCTACTCCTACAAGTAATGCTACTGTTACTATCAAACAGTTCGTGGTAACGAACTGTAAGGAGCGACCCGGCTCAATGGTAACCGAAACTCTAAAAAACGGGATTTTGATACCAATAGATACATCAAAAGAATCAGATTTTAATTCTGATTTCAAATATATAAGTTTCATTAAGTTTAATCTTACCCATCAAAAGTTACGTGCCTGAGAAAATTTGGCTGATTTTCGAAAAAAGGGGGAAAGACCCCCTAAAAGTTGTAGAACCTTAATGAAAATCACACCATCATATTCAGCGTATCAGAGAACCCTACTGTAGAGGTTTCAAACTCCTATCTACAAAAATGTGGAATTTTCCATTTTTTGCCAGAAGAAAGGTCACGGATGCGTGTTTATTTGTTTGTTTGTTTGTTTTTTTTTCCCCAGGGGTGATCGTATCGCCCCAGCGGTCCTAGAATATCGTGGGAGGGCTCATTGGAACGGAAATTAAAAGTTCTAGTGCCCTTTTTAAGTGACCGAAAAAAATGGAGGGCAACTAGGCCCCTTCCCCCGCTCATTTTTTTCCCAAAGTCACCCGATCAAAATTTTGAAATTTTGATCGGGTAGTAGCACCTTACGCTCGCTCTTTACGCTAAAGTTTGACTTTCTCACAACTCTATTTTTTAAACAATAAAAAAACTTTAGCGTAAAGAGCGAGGCGTTGAGGAGGGGACAGCCCCCTTCATATACGGAATAATTTCTGTTCGTTTTAAGTTTTAACGTCGTTCCTTACTTTCAGTTAAAAAAACTTGTTTTTTTTATTTAATTACTGCTACTAAAGCTAAGACGACTACTATTAACTGTACTCCTACTGCTACTACTATATTTACTGGTGCTACTACCAAAACTAATAAACCTAAGGGTATTAAGGCGAAAAATTTGGGCAATAGTGTAACTGTATTGAAATAAATAGAAACACACTATGCCCATATCAAACAGTTCGTGGTAACGAACAGTAAGTAAGGAGTGACTACCTCAATAGTAACCAGAACTCTAAAAAACGGAATTTTGATACCAGTAGATATACCAAAAGAATTGGATTTTTATGCTGATTTGAAATATATAAGTTTTATCAAATTTAGTAACACATCAAAAGTTACTAGCCTAAAAATATTTGCCTTATTTTCCAAAAAGGGGGAAAACACCCCCTAAAAGTGTAGAATATTAATGAAAATCAAACCATCAGATTCAGCTTAGCAGAAAACCCTACTGTAGATGTTTCAAGCTCCTATCTGCAAAAGTGTGGAATTTTGTATTTTTGTCAGAAGAAAGACCACAGATGCGTGTTTATTTGTTTGTTTGTTTGTTTTTTCGTTTTGTTTTTCTCCACGGGTTCATCAGGAGGGGGCCTAGTTGCCCTCCATTTTTTGGTCACTTAAAAAGGGCACTAGAACTTTTAATTTCCGTTCGATTGAGCCCTCCCACGATATTCAAGGACCACTGGGTAGATGCGATCACCCTTGGGAAATAAAAACAACATAAAAAAAAAAAATAAACACGCATCCGTGATCTTTCTTCTGGCAAAAAATTCAAAATTACACATTTTTGCAGATAGGAGCTTGAAACATCTATAGCAGGGTTTTCTGATACGCTGAATCTGATGGTGTGATTTTTATTAAGGTGCTATGACTTTAGGAAGTGTTTCCCCCTTTTCAAAAATAAGGCAAATTTTCTCAGGTATGTAAATTTTGATGGGTAAGAGTAAACTTGATGAAAATTATATATTTGAAATCAGCATAAAAATCTGATTCTTTTGATTTATCGATTGGTATCAAAATTTCTTTTTGTAGAGTTTTGATTACTATTGAGCCGGGTCGCTCCTTACTTACAGTTCGTTACCACGAACTGTTTGATCATGTTGGCTGTTGTATGTGTTTTCTCCCTGTTGATATGGAACGAATGATATCATTCTGATAAACTCTGAGGAGGGAAAACAATAACCGACCAAATGATTGAGGATAAATGAGTGCGGAACAAATAGCTATATTGTACACGTCAGGAATAGATATTTTTTCAATATATCTATTTTAGAATATATTTGCAAGGGGAAGGGTAGGCACAAAATAAGGAAAAGATAGGCTGTAGTTTTGTCAGAGCGATTGTATGTTAGACTAAGGACGTGTAGCCTATAGCCTTGCCCCTGTAGATTGTATCTGACATTTCAATACTTCTAAGAGGATTGCCAAAAACAGTTTGCTAAGCTGGTTTCAAATGGTGGATCACCAGGGCAATGTATTTTCAATCATCCTTTGGTCTTAGGAAATGGTTTTTGTTAGTTTGAGGATATCGTAGGCCGCAATGATATACGTTTAATTTCTTACTTTAGTTTAGTTTCTTAAGGTTAATTTAATTAAAAAAACAAGTTTTTTTTCAATTGAAAGTAAGAAGCAACATTGAAACTTAAAACAAACAGAAATTATTACATATATGAGAGGGTTCTCCCCCTAGTCAATACCTCGCTCTTTACGCTAAAGTTCAAATTTTGTTCGAATCACGAATCCCTGAATCACAAAGGCCGTTTAACTAGAATAGATAGCTCTTTTGAAAGTACTAAATAAAACTTTAGCGTAAAGAGCGAGGTATTGACTAGGGGGCGAACCCCCTCATATACCTAACAAATTCTGTTCGTTTTAAGTTTTAATGTTGCTCCTTACTTTCGGTTGAAAAAACTTGTTTTTTTTATTTAATTACTTATCTTTTTTAAATAATGCTTGAAAATCCGGCGCCCCCTTCACAGAAATGTCCCTTTCCCCAAGGAAACATCCTCCATGGAAAGATATCCCCACGTAACCCCTTCCTCTGATCCCCCTCCCTCCACCAGAAGGAATCCCTCCTGAAAACGTCTGTATACTTCCCAATTACCAATACTATTTGTAAACAATGAGCAAAGTTCATAAATTGCAGCCCTTCCCCCGAAAACTATGGGGACTGTGTCATCCTCAAAGACATATTTGTTAGATATTCGACTATGCTAAACAAAATGGCTATCTCAAAATTTTGATTGGGTGACCTTGGGAGAAAAATGAGCGTGGGAGGGGGCCAAGTTCCCTCCATTTTTTTTAGTCACTTAAAAAGGGCGCTAGAACTTATAATTTTCGTTCAAATGAGCCCTCTGACGATATTCGGGGACTACTGGATTGATATAATCACCCCTGAAAAAAAAAAATTAACACGCATCCGTGATCAGATCGTGATTGAAACACGATCAGAAACAGGCATCCGTGATTTTTTGACTGAAGACAGGTTCTTTCTTCTGGCAGAAAATACAAAATTCCACATTTTTGCAGATAGGAGCAACATCTACAGTAGGGTTTTCTGTTACGCTGAATCTGATGGTTTAATTTTCATTAAGATTCTATCACTTTTAGCTGGTATTTCCCCCTTTTTTCGAAAATTAGGCAAATTTTTTCAGGCTCGTAACTTTTTATGGGCTTGAATAAAGTTAATGAAATTTATATATTTGAACTCAGAATAAAAATCCAATTCTTTTGATGTATCTACTAATATCAAAATTCCGTTTTTTTAGAGTTCCGGTTACTATTGAGCCGGGTCGCTCCTTACTTATAGTTCGTTACCATGAACTGTTTGATACTACAGGGCTGAATATAATATGGAATTTAAGAATTCAAGATCTTAAATTACGGAGTATCTAAGAACTTACATTATGATGCTACTTAAGAATATATGGTACGCAGCTTAAGTATGCAAGTTGGTTGTAATTGGTCAATAGTTTTCAGCTACCCTATCATAAGGAAATTTATATTCTTAAAAAAGGTCAAGTCCATTTTAAATCGAGTAAATTCGGTACTAAACTGTCCATAAAAAGAAATTACCGTTTTTCTTAAGAAATAACAGCTACCGCTGCAACCACAATAATCCTTAGCTAACCAATCACAAGCGATTTTATTTTCTTAGGAATAGTAAAGTCAGTTTTAGCCAGTAAAGTCAGTAAAGCCAGTAAAGTCAGTTTTAATAGTAAAGTCAGTTAAAGTCAGTAATTTAGTGAAAAGTCATCGGTAGTGGTAATATTGGTGCCAAGGACTATTTAAAAAATGCTTTTTTTGAAAGGGGTTTGGGATGAAAACAAACAAGGCTTTTGACCCGTGTTCTTTAATTTATATTTTGGATCCCTGCCGCCTTGCTCTGCCGAAAAACCTAAAACATTCCCTTTTCTTCCTTTAAAAAAATGTAAATGGCATTGTGGGATTAAATACACTATCTGATCAGCTGTGAATAAAAACATCACATGCTTGTCGAGCATGGGGGACAGACGCCTCAAAGAGTGTATTTTAATACCCAAATATATTAAGAGATAGAAATTTTTTTGGGATAAAGAATTTGTGAAGGTTTATTGGACTGTGCATGGGGCATAGAGATCCTTTTATTTATTTTTATTTTTATTTTATTTCTGTTTTGTTTATAATAAGGGTGTTTTCATTTATTATTTTTGAAGTCTTTTGTGTGTTAACCATGGCCCAGTAGGGCTTTAATGTTAATTAATTAAGAAAAACTTTCCAAAAAATAAGTTTTTCAAAGAAAAGTAAAGGCCATTTTAAACTTAAGCTCAGGAGATACAAATACCTGTTAAAATTCAAACACAAAATGACCAGAAATTACTATTAAAGAATAAATGAAACCCAAAACGAATAGAAATTAAATAATTAATCGTAGCAAAAAACATACAACGAGTAATAATATAAATGAATAAATAGATCTTAAAGCGAGTAATGCTTAGATTGAACATGAAAATCAAGCTTAAAACGAAAACAAATATTTTGCTATTAAAGTATAAATGAAACTTAAAACCAACAGAAATTAAATAAACAATCAATGCGAACAAACATAAAATATATATTAATGTAAATGAATAAATAAATCTTAAAACGAGTGAAACTTAAAAAAGAATATGCAAATTAAGTTTGAATCGAATAAAAATAACTACAAACAAGAGTTTGGGTATCGCCTCACTGCAGAAGCTTTAAGAAGACAAAAATTAATTAAGATTTTAGGGAATACATATCAGCATATGTATATTAAATGGACAATGCACATTTTTTTTCAGTAAACTCATTTGAACTTTTTTTCAGTAAAGTACAAATTATATTCTGGCTTTTAGAAAGCATAGGGGTTTTGAACGCTACTCATATTAATTTATGCTCGTTTTGAGTTTGACTCTAATATTTATTTTACTTTTGCTCGTTTTGGGTTTCATTTATTTGTTGATACAGATTTGGGGTAGTTGTATGCTTGATGATAGTCCGGACGCCAGGTGTTGAAAATGTGAATCATGCCACGACAGAATAGGGCTGCTACAAGAATTAGCCTACCCTCCACCTCCAAATTGACCATGTGGATTCAAAAATACCAATGGCACTTGCTTGCGAGTGGTGGAACACTCCGAAACTTGACATTTTATTATATTTTGGCGTTTCATGCAAGAAAATGCATGTTCCACAAAGTTTGAGGTGCATTTTTCCGCTCTAATAGAAATGCCTAGAAGCCATAGAATGATTTCATAAAAAACCAACACGATTAGTTAGAACAAATGGCAGAGTTAAAAAAAATGGTAAAACTATATGAGTCTTGAACAGTCTTGGAAAGTATAAACAAAATCAAATTGAATATTAGATATATAATGATATTAATTGTTGAAAGATCCATCAGTTCAAGATTTTTTTTCACTGTAATTTTATTTTCATTTTCAATGCTGTAAGAAGTGGAAAATAATAAATTTGTAATATACGAGTAATTCGTTTTCAGTGAAGCACCAATGACACAGAAGGCTTTAGGTTTTTACAGTTAAAGAAGGGGGAAGCATCCAAATTTTGTTTGTAGTGAAACTATATTTATCTTGACCAATCTTGAAAAGAACTAATAAATTAAACTAAATATTTGATGCATAATGATATTAATTGCTAAAAGCTCATCAGTTCAAAATTTTACTGTAATTTTAATATTTATTTTCAATATTAAGCACAAAAGAAAACATTTGTAATATAATTCGTTTTCAGTAAAGCGCCAATGACGCAGTAGGTTTTAGGCTTCTGCAGTGAAGCGATACCCAAACTCTTGTTTGTAGTTATTTTTATTCGATTCAAACTTGATTTGCACATTCTTTTTAAGTTTCACCCGTTTTAAGATTTATTTATTCATTTACATTAATATATATTGTATGATTGTTCACATTGATTGTTTATTTAATTTCTGTTCGTTTTAAGTTTCATTTATGCTTTAATAGCAAAATACTTGTTTTCGTTTTAAGCTTGATTTTCATATTCAATCTAAGGTTTACTCGCTTTAAGATCTATTTATTCATTTATATTATTACTTGTTTTATGTTTTTTGCTATGATTGTTTATTTAATTTCTGTTCGTTTTGGATTTCATTTATTCTTTAATATCAATTTCTGGTCGTTTTGAGTTTGAATTTTAACAGGTATTTGTATCTCCTGAGGTTAAGTTTAAAATGGCCTTTACTTTTCTTTGAAAAACTTATTTTTCGGAAAGTTTTTTTTAGTTAATTTTTGTTCGTTTTTGAGTGCAAAAAGTTTCAAGTTTTTATGGCATGGGGGGGGGGGGCCCACTTACTGTTCGATTATTCTTGACTTTAAAAAACAGATCTAGAACTTTCAATTTAAATCGAATGAGGCTTTTTTCAAAGTCTATACGATTACCTCTTTGATAAAAACCTTATATATGAACAATAGACAGCTTGCATAACTTGTGGACAGCGATTGACAATAATGACTGGATTGAAAAAATAGCTCCAATAAGGGGGTTTAGACTATTTCACTTGCTGACACAAAGGGATCACGACTGTTTGAAATTGACCTTAATAGGATTTTGTGTGCGAAAGCAAGTTTGCATCTATCACAGAGTATGTATTTTAACCTTATAATTGGATAATTATAATAGATTTCCTATGTGTTCTTCCCATACAAAACCCCTTCCCATAAGTTATAAAACCCCCTTAATAAGTTATGTCCCAGGGCATAACTTAAAGCGCCTACCCCCGGGCCCTGATGGGCTATGTCGACACCGGAGATTTTTGTTATCAGAACTTTGAACTATTTTAACAAAATTTCTATCTCAAAATTTTTATCTGATGCATTTAGGGCTTGGAGGAGGGGGGGGGCTAGTTAAACTCCAATCTCTTTTGACTCTTAAAAAGTGAACAAGAACTTTCAATTTTCAGTCAAATGAGCCCTCTCTAAAGTTTATACGAGCATCCCTTCCATAAGAAATAATGGGAAGGATTCGGAGAATCCTTAAATCACAACCCTTGCCCTGAGGGCTGTGGGGGAGTTGTCATCCTCAAAAACCTAATTTCCAGAACTTAAAACTACGTTTAATTAAATGGCTGTCTCAAAATTTTGATTGGATGTGTTTGGGGAAAAGGTGGGCGTGAGAGGGGGGTTAGTTGCCCTCAAATCCCTTTCGACTATTAAATAGGGCACAAGCCTTTTGAATTTCCAATCGAATGAGCCTTTTTTGAAGTTTCTACGACACCGCCTTCTATAAAAATCTTATATGCCCCCAGGGTATAACTTAAAACCCTTGCCTTGAGGGTTGTGGGGGAGTGTCCCCTCCCCTGGATCCGCCACTGCCTTCACTCTCTGTTTCTTTCCTTGTTAGGGAGGAGAGCAGATGTCTAATAGGTGTGTGTTAATACCAAAACATTCTAACTCTCATTGGACCTTCAGGTATAAACAGAATTAGTTCAAAGGAAGGGGTTGGGGAAAGGGCGTGTGGGGGGTGTTATTTGCCCTTCGATCAATTTTGACTCTTAAGAGCTGGACTAGAACTTCCAATTTCCAATCAAATGAGCCCTCTCTGAAGTTTATACGAGAATACCTTCCTGCCCCTGGGCCCTGGGGGGTTTTGTCGACGCAAGAGTTTTGTTACTTAACCTTTCAACTATTTGTAAAAAAAGGATATTTTTAACCCTTGCATATAAAGCTATATAAGATTTGAAGCTATATAAGATTGAAGCTATATAAGATTTATTCATTTATTTATGTTTGCACCGGTTATCTTTACGTTTGTAAGATAGTTAATTTTAAGTTCTGTTCGTTCGTTTAGCCCAAATAACATCACTTTCGACTATTAAAAAGGGCACTAGCCCTTTGAATTTCTAATCGCATGAGCCTTTTTTGAAGTTTTTACGACAACGCCTTTTATAAAAACCTTATATGCCCCCAGGGCTTAACTTATAACCCTTGCTCTGAGGGTTGTGGGGGATTGTCCTCCTCAAAAATATATTTTCTATCTGGAAATCAACTATGCTGAACATAATGACTATCTCAAAATATTGATTGGATGTGTTTGGGCGAATTATTAGCGTAGGGGGGGGGGTCTAGTTGCCCTCCAATCCCTTTCGACTATTAAAAAGGGCACTATCCCTTTAAATTTCCAATCCAATGAGCCTTTTTTGAAGTTTCTACGACAACGCCTTCTATAAAAACCTTATAAGCCCCCAGGGCATAGCTTAAAACCCTTGCCATGAGGGTTTTGGGGGATTGTCCTCCTCAAAAATATATTTTCTATCTGGAAATCAACTACGCTGAATAAAATGACTATCTCAAAATTTTGATTTGATGTGCGTTGGGGGAATGATGGGCGTGGGGGAGGGGGCTGGTTGCCCTCCAATCACTTTCGAGCATTAAAAAGGGCACTATCCCTTTGAATTTCTAATCGAATGAGCCTTTTTTGAAGTTTCTATGAGAACGCCTTCTATAAAACCTTATATGCCCCCAGGGCATAACTTAAAAACCTTGTCCTGAGGGTTGTGGGGGATTGTCCTCCTCAAAAACATGTTTTCTATGTGAAAATCAACTACGCTGAACAAAATGGCTATCTCAAAATTTTGATTGGATGTGTTTGGGGGAATGATGGGCGTGGGGAGGCTAGTTCCCCTCCAATCACTTTCGACTATTAAAAAGGGCACTATCCCTTTGAATTTCCAATCGAATGAACCTTTTTGAAGTTTCTACGACAACGCCTTCTATAAAAACCTTATATGCCCCCAGGGCATATCTTGAAACCCTTGCCCTAAAGGTTCTGGGGGAGTATCCTCCTCAAAAACGTATTTTCTATCTGGAAATCAACTACGCTGAACAAAATGGCTATCTCAAATTTTGATGGGATGTGTTTGGGGAAATGATTGGCGTGGGGAGGGGGCTAGTTGCACTCCAATCAATTTCGACTATAAAAAAGGGCACTAGCCCTTTAATTTCCAATCGAATGAGCCTGTTTTGAAGTTTCTACGACAACGCCTTCTATAAAAACCTTATATACCCCCAGGGCATAACTTAAAACCCTTGCCCTGAGGGTTTTAGGGGAGTGTCCTCCTCAAAA
>JAQQPU010017955.1:0-18030 GCA_029168905.1 Artemia sp. Kazakhstan ARC1039
GGGGGGGGGCTAGGTGCCCTTCAATCTCTTTTGACTCTTAAAAAGTAAACTAGAACTTTCAGTTTCCAATCAAATGAGCCCTCTGAAGTTTATAAGAGTATTCCCTGCTTAAGAACCATATATGCCTCCAGGGTATAGCTTATAACCCTTGCCCTGAAGACTGTGGGGGAAGTGTCCTGCTCAAAGATATAATTTCCAGAACTTTCAACTTCGTTGAACAAAATGGCTATCTCAAAATTTTGATTGGATGTGTTTGGGTAAATTCTGGGCGTGGAAGGGGTGTTAGTTGAGGGGAGGGGAGCTACTGGAGATAGCCATTAGGTTAAAAATTGTTCAAAAGTCAGAAT
Source organism: Artemia sp. Kazakhstan ARC1039 (assembly GCA_029168905.1). Lineage (NCBI taxonomy): Eukaryota > Metazoa > Arthropoda > Branchiopoda > Anostraca > Artemiidae > Artemia > Artemia sp. Kazakhstan ARC1039. Next base: position 348 of record JAQQPU010017955.1, read on the forward strand.
AAAAAAACTCAGGTGTCGACACAACCCCCCCAGGGTCCGGGGGCAGACGTTATAAGTTATGCCCTAGGGCATATACGGTTCTTATGAAAGGGATGCTCGTATAAACTTCAGAGAGGGATCATTTGATTGGAAATTAAAAGTTCGAGTTCACTTTTTAATAGTCAAAAGAGATCCGAGGGCAACTACTCCCCCCCCCCCACACACACTTTCTTTTTCCAAAGTCATCTGATGAAAATTTTGAGATAGACATTTTATTAAAAAAAAAATTATATAGATTTTTAACTTTAGTTTGTTGACACTTATTTTCTTTTCCAAAACCTATTCAAAGGTTCACTTTATATGATTTTGCAAATAGCTTTTGCCAAGATCTCGCTTTGGCGAACTAGAGAGTTGGAAATCTCTTATTAACTAATGAACGGATTCTTTTAATATTGATATAAACACCCCAGGACCCTGGGCCAGGCGTTGTAAGTTATGCCCTGGGGGCATTTATGGTTCTCATGGAAGGAATGGTCGTATAAACTTCAAAGAGGGCCCAATTGTTTGGAAAGTGTAAGTTTTAGTTCACTTTTTAAGTGTCAAAAGAGATCGGAGGGCAACCAGCCCCCCCCCTCTACGCCCTTTTTCCCCAAATGCATCAAATAAAAAATTTAATGCATAAATACAATAAAATCAAATAAAAAATAGTTCAAACATCAGATATTAAAACTTCTGGGTTGACATAATCCCCCAGGGCCCGGGGACAGGCGTTGTAAGTTATGCCCTGGGGGATATATGGTTCTTCTAGAAGGGATGATCGTATAAACTTCAGAGAATGCTCATTTGATTTGAAATTGAAAGTTCTAGTTCACTTTTATAGAGTCAAAAGAGATCGAAGGGCAATTAGCCCAGGGACAGGCGGTGTAAGTTATACTCTGGGGATATGTATGGTTCTTATAGAAGGGATGCTCGTATAAACTTCAGAGAGGGCTTATTTGATTGAAAATAGAAAGTTTTAGTTCCCCTTTAAACAGTCAAAAGAGACTGAAGGTTAATTAGCCCCCCCCCCCTACGCCCTTTTCCCCAAACCCATCCGATAAAAATTTTGACATAGCCATTTTGTTAAATATAGTTCAAACATCAGATAATAAAAACTCCGAGGTTGACACAAACCCATTTTTTCACTTTGAAATTGTTACTTTGATACCAGTTTTGATACTTTGATGAACATTTGATTTTTTTTTAAGTTTGATTTTGAAATAAGGAATTTTTAAAAACTTGAAACTTTTTGCAATCAAAGACGAACAAAAATTAAATAAAAAAAAAAAAACTTTCCGAAAAATAAGTTTTTCAAAGAAAAGTAAAGGCCATTTTAAACTTTAGCTCAGCAGATACAAATACCTTTTATAATTCAAACTCAAAACGACCAGAAATCATAGGCAGCGCGCTAGCGCTGCCTAAGTAAGCCTAAGTAGCCTGCCTAAGTTTTTTTTTCTTTCTTCGACAAGCACTTGGTATTGAAGGAGTTGTCGTAGAAACTTCGAAAAGGGCTCATTCGATTGGAAATTCTGAGCGCTAGTGCCCTTTGTAATAGTCGAAAGTGATTTGAGGGCAACTAATACCCCTCTCACGCCCACCTTTTCCCCAAACACATCCAATCAAAATATTTAGACAGCCATTTTATTCAACGTAGTTAATAGTTTTGGAAATTAGGTCTTTAAGGATGACCAACCCCTCCCCCCATAGCCCTCGGGGCAAGGGCTGTAAGTTATGCCCTGGGGTATATAAAGTTTTTATTGAAAGCGTTGTCGTAGAAACTTCAAAAGGGCTCATTCAAGTGGAAATTGAAAGGGCTAGTGCCTTTTTTAATAGTTGAAAGTGATTGGATAGCGACTAACACCCCTCTCACGCCCACCATTTTCCAAAACACATCCAATCAAAATTTTGAGATATCTATTTTGTTCAACGTAGTAGAACGTTCTGGAAATTAGGTCTTTTAGGATGATAACCCCCTCAGAGCTCTCAGTGCAAGGGTTGTAAGTTATGCCCTGGGGGCATATAAGGTTTATATAGAAAGTTGTTGTATAAATCATAGGCAGCACGATCGCGCTGCCTAAGTAAAGAACGGGGACACTTGAGAACGAGACAAGAAACGGGGACTAAGTAAAGAGGAGGACACTCCCCCCCCCCAAACCTTGGGGCAAGGTTTTTAAGTTACGCCCTAGGGGCACCAAATTATAATGGGATGCCCGCGTCTACCACACCGGTTCTGCAAATATCGGGTTTGGTACTACCCTATTTACAGTATACCCTGCCCCAGGGTATGATAACGTGATCGAGCGGTCTAATGGACAAATTCTAAGGCCCAAGGGTGTACCCAAACCCGGGTCACCACTAAAAATCTCTAACTCTCTCCTTGGAGGTAATGAACCCTCCTGCCAATATAATAATGACGGTATCTCGTAACTTTGTTCCTACCCTGCCTTGGTTCCGGGAAAATTAATACACAGTTTTTAGGAAATACCTTACTTGTATTCCTCCAAACGGTCACATATAACAACCAAAAAATATGCTTCCCCGAACGGGGTCTAAATGCAGATTAACTCAAAAATAATATTCTGTACACAAACTTTGCATAGGGGTGGACCTTCGCTTGGCCTAGCCAATCCTCTCATTCCCCATTCAAAACCCATTCTACTTTTCTTAGCTTTATCTTTCAATGACTCAAACCAGGAAGTCCAAAACAGAATTTAGTTCAAAGCTTACTTATTGCAAAAAATTTATAGCTTAGCAACGAGACTTTAAATCGTCATTGAAAATTATACTATAGGTAAATCTAAGCAAATGTAATTACGGAACGAAAACAGGTCATTTATCTGACAAGAAAAGAAACAGGGGTAGAACCCCAACATCTTCCCCCGTAAGATAATGACCGCCCACGCGCTACCTCGGTCCACCCTTACAAACACAAACACATAACTTCAACTTTACAAAATCCATTTGCCTTCTTTCTTCCACCAGTGTCTGTGCTACTACTTCCACCGCTTGGCTCTGGATAGGTCGTCATCAACACGTCTCTACTGTAGAACCACCATGGTGTAGATCGTATAGCATCCGCATTAGGTTTTGAAAGTTGAAGTCCCCAAGATTCTTAGAAAATGATTGTGCACAGCACAATCAAAAACAAAATTTTCTCGCTCTCACGAATTTACATTTGAGAGGAGCAGAGGATCAGTTTCTGGCACATTTGATGATGCCAGCCATCATGAAAAATTGGCTGCACTAGCCTCTTAGTTTCCATCTGTGTAAAAAACCCCACATCTCATTAAAAAACTAAATTGCCCCTTGGCATAATTTCAAATAATCTAAGGCCGAAAATGCAAAGGCCTGTGAAAACGATAAGGGTACTGGGAATGAAGTAAAATTTTGAGCGAACCATGAATCGCCTTTTTTCTGGGTTCCCTCCCCTGGGATAATCAAATGCAGAATATGCGTTGATGCTAATTGAAGATGACATTTGGATACATCTCCCACTGAATACAATTTGCCGGAAATAATTGTCGGTTCCCATGAAGAATAAAAACTATGAATAGGGCTACTGGATAAAGGTTTGGGTGAAATGTGAAGTGACTGGGAGGGAATATCCCCCAAGGACTCCAAATCAGAGAGGCAAAACCTCGGTAAAGGGATCACAACTTGTCCGCCAGTTGTGCATTGAGGAAAAGGGCTATCTTTCGCGACTTCCCGCAGGGGATCTTCCCCAAGGGATTCCTCCCCCTCATAAAGGATCGACATATCTTTTGAATTGATAATACTAATCTCAGATTCCTTTCCAAGTTTTTCCAATCCGACTCGACATTCAATCTCTCCCAACTTTCCCCCAACCCGTTGTAGGTCATTCATCTCTATTTTGTAACCATCTTGTTTTATTCCCCATGGGTCTTTGACCTCTTTTCCCCCCTATTATTTATGTTATCAAGGCACAGCCCATCCAATATTTATTTTTTTCCCCTATTATTTATGTTATCAAGGCACAGCCCATCCAACATTTTTTTGTTTTTCGCCACTGCTGGCTGAATTGCCAAATTTTGTCTCTTTTTTACACTCCTCTTTTTATCTCTACTTTTCTCAATTTTGTCTTTCGCGCAATTTAATAAATCATCGTTAAATCTGATTTGGACTCCAGTGTCCACCATCTTTGACTGTATTTCTTCATTGTAGCTCCGTTTAATATCTCTTTTCTCTCTTTTATTTCTCTTTACTCTTACCGCAGAAGCAAATATTTCGTCATCAAATGGGAATTGAACTCCGACATTTGGTTTTTCAAACTCTACTAAAATTTCTCGAACTTTCCGAGGAAAAACACGTACAATAAATTTCGTCTCATTTTTCTTTGGTACAATCAGTGTTTTATTTTGGCCTGTACTTGTTAGCGTCTCATATTCATTAAAAGTGTTCTCAAGTTTTCTGTTTTCTGCAAATTTTCCTGAAAAATCATTTTCACGCGTCTTATTTTCAATATTATGTTGGCTTTTTACTTCTGCATCCCATTTCTGGGGATTATCAATATTTCGAACACGCGTATCAAGTATTTGGATTTTCCGACAGGGCGGCACGGCCTCCCAATTTGTTTTATGGGCCGGTCCACCTCCCCCCGTAGTCAACGGAGTTCTATATTTTTCCGTCGTATTGTAATTTTGTAATTTTCCCACTGTTAAAGAAGTCGCTTCTAACGATAGGAGATTTCCGATATCCCCAAAGTCTCCTCCTACTAAAACATCCACTACTAGCGTAGGTACTAAGCCTACTTTTATAGTTTTTCTCTGGACTGTACCGTCCTTCTTTGCAATTTCTATTCTTACCCAAGCAGACGGGCATTGGTGCTAATCTCCATAATAACACACTGTTGTAATATTATTTTTATGTCTATTTCCGTCTTTTTAATTAGGTCCATTCGCACAAAAGTTAGCTCACTCCCTGCGTCAATTACCATTTCGGTCAATTTTCCGTTTAATTTTTCTTCTATTTTATGTGATTTCAAAAACTCATCAATGTTTCCTTCATTATGGGCTATAGCCCAATTTGTTCTTTTATAGGTTACTTTCTCATCTCTATTGTGGCAATTTTTAGAAAAAGGCTCCGAGGAATCAAATTTTACCAGATTATCAACATTTTGAGTATCAAGCATTTCATTTTTCCGACAGGGCGGCGCAGCCTCCCAATTTGTTTTATGGGGCGGTCCACATCCCCGCCTTGTCAACGAAGTAGCATGATTTTCCGTTTTAGCATTTAATGTGTAATAAATGTCTGATAATCTCTCACTCATTGACATTCCCTTACGGGCTTCAATTTTTTCCATACGAGCCTCATGCTGTATTTCATTGGCTTGTCTATCTTTTTCAATCTTGTCCGTACGGGCCTGGTGACGTATTTCATTGGCTTGACCATCTTTTTCAATTTTGTCCATACGGGCCTGATGAAGTATTTCATTGGCTTGACTATCTTTTTCAATTTGATCTATATCATCCTGTAATTTTTTCATGTACTCTAGGTATTTTCTCTCAAAGGCCTCTATATTAGCCTTTCTTTCCATTTTCCTACTTTTTCTATGAACTTAACTCGCTCTTCTCGGTCTTGAGTTAATCTCGTCTCTATCCGACATTATTTCAAAATTCCGTTAACTTCAAAATACCTCTTAAGTCTAAATGAAAATATTCTCACCCATGTAACTTCCGGTCTCTCACGAAAAATTGCTGCGTGTCAATTAGCCTGTTATTTTTGCACACTAATTAGTTGCGCGATATATTGATTCGTAAATTTTTCTATTATGATCTAACAAAGCACAACCCATAATAGATCTTCAGAATTCTATTAGTTGATTCCGTATTTTTTTCTCTTTATATGTAATCACAATAGGCTACTCTGTAGGCTAAATTAACTTGTCTCTTCGAAAACACGGAATTCTTTTAATATCAGTTTTACTGATAGGACCTTTTCTTGCTGCCACCAATGTTGGGGTTGATAGCTACCACTGCCACCAATGTTAGGGTATATCCCTCCGCTGTCACCAATGTTGGGGTGTTTAGCCGAAAATATTATACCGGTGGGCCACGATGCCACCAGTGTTATAGTGGTAAGCTACAATGCCACCACTATTGGCGTGGTAACGTACGGGTGTCACGACTTATTGAAGGGGAAAGCCCCGGCACCAAATTATAATGGGATGCCCGCGTCTACCACACCGGTTCTGCAAATATCGGGTTTTGCTACTACCCTATTTACAGTATACCCTTCCCCAGGGTATGATAACGTGATCGAGCGGTCTAATGGCCAAATTCTAAGGTCCAAGGGTGTACCAAAACCCGGGTCACCACTAAAAATCTCCAACTCTCCTTGGTGGTAACGAACCCCCCTGTCAATATAATAATGACGGTATCTCGTAATTCTGTTCCTACCCTGCCTGGGTTCCGGTAAAATTAATACACAGTTTGTAGAAAATACCTTACTGGTATTCTTCCAAACGGTCACATATAACAACCAGAAAATATGCTTCCCCGAACGGGGTCTAAATGTAGAGTAACTCAAAAATAATATTCTGTACACAAACTTTGCATAGGGGTGGACCTTTGCTTGGCCCTGCCAATTCTCTCGATCCCCATTCAAAACCCATTCTACTTTTTCTTAGCTTTATCTTTCAATGACTCAAACCAGGAAGTCCAAAATAGAATTTAGTTCAAAGCTTACTTATTGCAAAACAACTATAGCTTAGCAACGAGACTTTAAATCGTCATTGAAAATTATACTATAGGCAAATCTAAGCAAATGTAATTACGGAACGAAAACAGGTCATTTATCTGAAAAGAAAAGAAACAGGGGTAGAACCCCAACAGATAACAATTTGCAGCTCAGAGATGTTAATTCTTTGTGCCATTAATTTTTGAACACACAAGCTCGCATGAGTCAGATGAATAATTTTGTGATATTAGGCTTGGCTTTCTTTAGCACCTTGCATTTAAAACTGTAATACGCATAGTTTATTGCATATTTAGGCAAGGTTTTGTATGGATTATCGTTTGTGTTCACGCTGGGGCCAATACGTCACGAGTACTTCATCAATTTATGTCCATTTTTTAAATTTAGCGTTGTAATGGGTTAATTGAAGGAATATCTGTAAATCTTTTTCAATGCTTCTTTTAACAGCTAAGATATTGGATCAAAGTTGAAATTTTTGCAAAAGTTGAATATTCCGTCCAAATATCCGCTCAGCTGTAATTTTGTGCAGCAATTTCTTAAATAAAATTTATATTATAAGACTCAGGACTGATAGAAAGGTGGAGTTTCAGTCAGACGGGTTACAAATCTGGAACAGAACTGGCCATTTATGAAGTAGAAGCTATCCTGACTCCTGTTTTGCAAACATCCTTCAACATAAACGTACCTTAACACCTCATTCTATTAAGCGGATTGTTTTACGTTCTGTTTTTCTTTTGGAAGTGTTTGTTCATTTAAATAAGTAGATGTTTAAGTCATTTTTAGAAAGATTTCTATTTTGCGGTCATAAAAAGAAGCAAAATGGACTAAGAATCTATAATGGTAAAATGGTGCTAAATACATGCTCTGTTAATTCCAAGCTGATCCATTAATAAAAACTCATGTTTCTCGTCACGAATCGGTACAGCCAAATCTTCTGCCAACTACTGTTTTTAACTTGATTAATATCCTTTGTTTCTAATTCACATGACCTGACTGGAATTAGTAGAACAAATTGGTGGCTCTGCCTGATAAAAAAATATTTATATTTTTTTTCAGATGGATATGTTAGAAAAACTATTCAATAGGGGTTTTTCAAGCATTTATTGCCAAAATAAAATATAAAAAATAAAGAAATATTGAGCCAAGCAGTATTTGCTTTGAATCTACCATACATTTCTGAAGAGCTTGTCCTTCATAAATTTTGCTCTAAATGATTGAAATATAGAAAGAAATCTTAGAATCTCCAATTGAACATAGATACAAGCATAAAATTATTGCCTTTTATTTATAATTCAATAATTTTGTTTAGATTTCATCAGTACATTTATGTGGCTTTCCGTTTGTTTTGAAATCAAAATCAAGGTTTAATTTGGTGTGCACTTTTGAAACAATTTAACATTAAATTGCTCACACCCGCTCAAAAGGATCATAAATTTTTTTTTCCAAAACCTCGCACAAATTGAAGACGGCTTATATACTATAGGGCTGGGCACACGTAGCTGATTTTGGAAACCATTTTCAGTAGCTCGGTGGAAAAACGATAGTGATAAGAAAAACTTATTGAAAGAAAAAGTTATTGCGGGAGATTTTCAAAACTAAAAAAATCATGGACACAAATAGTCAACTGGAGTTTAATAATAGCTGCATGATTGATCTCAGCTTAATTCTCATTCTAGTTGCGAGGTCTTTCACAACAGACATCTCTGGCTGACTATTTATTTTCCATTTATTTGTATCCCTATTTTTTGTGATGAACACGATGAAAATCGGCGCTGATTTTATAAATCGGCGCCGAAAACTAGAAAATATTTCAAGCTTAAATCAAAGAGTATGGGAAACTATAGTTTTCCATACTCTTTGGCCCTAATCGACGCCAATTTCTTTTAAAATCGGCGCTGATTTGAAAATCAGTTCCCGAAATCAATTACGTGCGCCCAGCCCTTAAAGCCGAGATTAGCTTATTAAGATTTATTTGCCCCGTAACTTTGCGTTATGAATTAGAATGGCCAGATCAGGTGCATTTGCACGATTCTGGTGCTTTTCTGAGGCGGTTTCGCATTAAATTTTTTGAATCGGCGCATTTTGTTTACGGGAAAAATCATTCATTCGGTGCATTTTCACTTGAAAAAAGAGCTTTCGGCGCATTTTCACTTTTAGACGGCGCAACTTTAGAACAAGCAACTGGCAACACCGTCAATTGTTTGTGGAAGGAGGAGAAGGAACGTAAAAACAAGTAGGCTAAATTCAAACCTATGATGAGACCATCAACCATGTTCTTTTTGGTTGCCCTGTGGCAACTCTCAACCATAAAAAAGAATGGCTAACTTTATCTGCTATACTCAAGCGCCTCAAGCTAACCCCTAATATTGACCAACTAACACAAAGGAGACACTCTTCAACTGATGATGCTGAATTGTTCAAAGCTGTCTTTAACTGCCTAAATATAGGTGGTTTCATCAATGATGTATAAAGCCTATTATTGAATAATAATAGTCTAATCTCTATATTTGATTTCCCAGGACACCCCTGACATAATCATACAATACGAAAAAGGTTAAATGGATTCATCCGAAGCCTATAATTGAAGAAGAAGAAGAAATTCCTAATTTGTCTTTCAGCCAGTTTATCCTGTAGGAGTCTCAGCTATTCCTGCAAGAACCTTATAGACTTCTGAGTCTTGACTTATCTTGCATAAGAAGGATTTAGGCTAAGGTATTTAATGTAGGCCTAAAATAAGTTTCTAGGCTAGAGTATGAGCACTGGTTTCCAGCACATATAGACTTGATTACTCTTTAATTGCTTATATTTACCTCGTTTATTACGTAATTTTGGAAATTTTAATAGTAAATATTGAGCAGTTCATGTTATTGACTTATGAATAAAGTAAATGGGCCTAGGCCTATAGGCTACCATTTGATGCCTTTTTCAGCTATGCTCTTTCTGAATATAATAATTACTTTTGGCAAATTGAACTTCACTCCCACTCTTATATATACTAATACAGGGTATCTATTGGTGAATATTCACCAAATCATATTATTGAGTTACAACTAAGGTGACTGTAGCCTACCACTTGATGCCTTTTTATGCTCTTTGCAAACATAATAATCATTTTTGTCAGATTTGAATTTTAGCCCCCATCCCTATATATACCAATTCAGGGTATATATTTGCACATTAGGGGGGTGAGGGTGATTTTATTTCTGATGTAAATGAGAGGTAAGTTTAAAGTTTCTTCCCACCCCTCTAATGTACAAATATATACCCTGAATTGGTATATATAGGGGTGGGGGCTAAAATTCATTTTCGACAAAATTGATTATTATATTTGTAAAGAGCATAAAAAAAGGCATCAACTGGTATATTCACTTTAGTTGTAACTCAATAATATGATTTGGTAAATATTTATCTATATATTTGTGCATTAGGGTGGTGAGGGTAAAGTTAAAACTTACCTCTATAGTCAGAATTGCATCCTGAATCTAAATGCAACATTCATTTGCATCAGAAATAAAATTTACACCCCCCCCCCTAATGTACAAATACCAGTAAATTTTTTGCAGTTTGTATTATTAACTTACAAATAAAGTGAACATACCACTTGATACCTTTTTAATGCTCTTTACGAATATAATGTTGCAAATTCAAATTTACCCATTCCCAAATGTGCAAATATATACCCTGAATTGGAATATACCATGAATTGTTGACAGCAAAGTTTCAAATAACAAAATTTGGTGCTATTTTTGTTGACAGCATTCAACAAACTTGAAACAGTAAGAAAATGTTTTATATTTGAGTTGCCAAATAAATAAGATTTGAATTGTTGTAAATAAGTATTTTTGGAATATGTTACTCTTGAACAACTTATTTATAAACTAGTGATATGTTTTTAAGCACTTTTCAATAACTTAAATAGTGTTGATAACTTCCTTGTGTGGTTGCAAATTCAGGGTATATATTTGCACATTAGGGGGGTGAGGGTAGGTAAATTTGGATTTGCAATAGAAGTAATTATTACATTTGTAAAGAGCATAAAAAAAGGCATCAAGTGGTATGTTCACTTTATTTGTAAGTCAATAATATGAACTGTAAGAAATTTAACCAAATACATACCCTGAATTGGTATATATAGGGGTTGGGGGTAAAGTTCAATTGCATCAAAAGCAATTATTATATTTAGAAAGAGCATAAAAACACATTAGTTGGTATGTTCACTTGGTAAATTTCTAGATGGTCTTATAATTTAGCTAGGATGAAAGTGAAAACATCATTTGATGCCTCTTTCACAATTCAATAATCACTACTTTTGCAAATTGCATCTTGACCCCTTAAAGGGGCCCTAAAGGTATTTATATGAATTATGAAAGAGCATAAAAAAAGCATCAAATGAAGTTTTCACTTCATCCTAGCTAAATTATATGGCCCACTGCAACCATACCATAAACTTTACCCCCCCCCCCCCCTAATTTGCAAATATATACCCTGAATTATTGATGACAAAGTTTTTAATTGCAAAATTCAGCACTATTTTTGTTGACTGCATTTGAAAAAGTTTGAATCAAATATTTTGCAGGTTAGGTTATAACTTCTTTGTGTGGTTACAAAAATGAAATATCTTTGGGGCCCCTTTAAGGGCTAAAGATGCAATTTGCAAAAGAAGTGATTATTGAATTATGAAAAAGCATAAAAAAAGGCATTAAATGATGTTTTCATTTTCATCCTACCTTAAATTACCTTAAATTGCACTTGCTAGCAATAGGACAAATCCTGTGTCCTCCAGCTTCAGTGATGATAGTTAATCATCATCTGTGGCGTCCCAAATGGACCACAGTTTATTGAGCAACTCCCTATCCACTGATGACTTGAACGCATCCACGCTGGTAGAGGTTACTGTTTTTTCACTAAGGGAGTTCCACAAGCTGACAACTCTATTTGAGAAGAACTTGTTCCTTAGTCTGGTGTTGGCTTGTTTTCGGAAAAGCTTTTGAGAATGACCACGAGTTCTGTTTGAATTGTCCGGTTGGAAAAGGCCAGGAATGGTATCCTCAGCATTTAGGAGCTTGTAGGCTGTTATCACATTGCCTCATTTGCGACAATATGTTAGAGATGGTATTCCAAGCTTACGGAGACGGGATGGATAAGGGACATCATAGAGGTCTCTAATACATTTTGTTGCCCTCCTCTGGACTGATTCTTGAGTTGCTTGGTCTGTCTTATTGATTGGGCATGCGATACACATTCCAAACTCTAGCCTTGGTCAAACTAGACTCTTGTATAGCTTGGTCATAACAGTTGGAGATCTGCTAGTGAACATTCTTTTGATTAAGCCAAGAGTCTGATTAGCCTTCGCAATAGTCACTTGTGCATGAATATGAAATTTCAATTCGTCGTCTACCAGGACACCAAGATCTCTCTGCGTCGCTGCTGGAAATGGCATTTCGGGACCCATCCCTACAATCTATATGGTACTGAGTGTGTGGGTTTTTCTTCCCAAGGTGGAGAGTCTTGCATTTTGATGTGTTGAATTCAAGCCTCCAAATATTAGTCCAGTGAGTGAATGTATCAAGGTCCAGTTGGATCGACTTAATATTCTCTGCTGTGTCTGCACGACCGATAAGTTTCGAGTCATCAGTGTAGAGGCTTACTTTGTTATTTAGGATTTTTGGCATGTCATTTATATATATATTAAATAAAGTTGGACCCAAAACTGTGCCCTGGGGGACACCACTTCCAACAGCGGCCACCTCGGAGAAAAACGTCCTTCCATCCTCGCCAAATACTTTAACCGTCTGTTTCCTATCTGTTAAGAACTGCATCACCCACTCAACCACACCACCACTCACCCCAATAGCTTGGAGCTTGATTTGAAGTCTTTTATGGCAGACTTTGTCAAACGCCTTTGCCAAATCGAGTAGTATGATGTTGACTGGGAACCCCTGGTCTAGAAGATCAGTGATATAATTATAAGAATCAATCAAGTTTGTTTCGACCGACCAGACCTAAAGCCATGCTGACATGATGAGAATAGTTTATTGGTTGTCAAGTGTTTCAGGATTGCAGTGTTAACAATTGCTTCTAGTAGCTTCCCAACTGCAGAGGTGACACTGATTGGCCGGTAATTGCTTGCATCCTCTTTGCTGCCACCCTTATGTATGGGGGTTATGTGGGCCATGCACCAATCCTGCAAGATACACTTTTCATCAAGGGATTTCTGAAAAAGGTGAGTGAGCGGGCCTGATAGTTCAACATGCAATTCTTTAAGAAGCCTTGGGTGTACACCATCAGGTCCCACTGACTTATTTGGATTCAACTTTTTTAGGCGTGCCTCTACATCTACCCTATTGACTGTAATCAGGGGCATAGGGGTTATGATGGTATAGGTGGGGGGGTCTGGAAGAGGGGCATTATTAGGTGGAGTAAATACAGATGTAAACTGCCTATTTACAGCATTGGCAATTTCTATTGGGTCATCTACTATACGGTCATTATCTTTAAGTTGCGTAACAGAGTGTCTACCAGGTTTATGGGCTGAGGCATAATTCCAAAAGCATTTTGGATTTAACTTGCTTGCTGCTGCTACAGCCTCCTCATCCTGTTCAAATAACTTTCTGGATAGATTTCTGACTTGATTTCGAGTCTTGGTATATTTTGTGTAGTGGTTCTTATTGTGTATTCTGTTTATATAGTCTCCAATACCTTTTCTTTTTATTTCTTGCTCTCTTTAATTCTTTGGTCATAAATGGTAGCGTTTTGGGTTTATGAGCCCATCTTACTGCAGTATTTTTTTCTGAGACCTCTAGCAGTATTTTCTTCATCGTATTCCACAATTTATCAACATCATTCTCAGTGATAAAGGACCAATCCTGCCCCGCCAACTCTTGCTTCATCAGATGGTAATCTCTATACACATGTTTGGTAAAAACTGATTTTTCTGGATACAGTCTAAGGGAGCATCGTATGGCAGCGTGATTGCTTGCACCAAAGGGCAGTAGTGGGGCCACGTTTAAGAGCGCTCCATGGTCGTTTACTATTACCAGGTCCAGCAATGACGGGGGGTGGCCATCCCGGTGCCTAGTTGGAAAATTTACAGCTTGGTGATGTGAACAGTTAGCTAGACACTCAAGAAATGGTACAACTGATTTCTGTCCAGAATAGCCACAGCCATCTATCCATTGGACGGAAGGTAGGTTAAAATCCCTGACTATGAGAAGGTTTCCTGTCAGCGCTACTTTTCTATCAATTGATTTTACTACTTCAAAAAGGGACCTCTCTAAATTAGGGGAACTCGGACTTCTGTAAATCGTACCAATCTGTATTGGCTCACCAGGTAGGTTTATTGATATCCACACTTGTTCTAGGTAAGGCTCATAATCAAATTCAATATTAATATTTCTTGCCTGGAAAGTATCTCGGATGTATAGGACGATTCCCCTTCCTTCCTGCTTTGATAGGTTGCTGATTATTTTGTATCCCGGTATCTGTATCTGTTGTTCTGTCAGAGGGATAGTAGTCCTTTTTGGTTTCACTTCACAGAAGGCATAAATATCTGAAGCGCCTGATGTAATAACACACTTAATTTCTTGAAACTTTGAAGTTAGACAGTCAACATTGCTGAAAATAACACTAAGGGCACTAATCTTCCCACAGCTTCCACTATCAGAGGGAGTTGATGATCTTTCAGAACTCGGTGAATCAATGGTTTGTCCAGATCTAGCACTGTAAAAACAATCATCCAACTCCCCGCTAGCAAAAGTATCACATCTAATAATGCACTAGAAGAGAAACTATGTACAGGTTTTGGCAGCCCACTTAGAGTTCCATCTGAGTTGGAGGGGCTGGAGGTAGCAAGTTTTTTGATACAATTTTGCCACCCTGAATCACAATATCCGTCTCTCCATTTGCTTGCCGAGCTTGGGTCTCTTCATATAGCTTGGCTCTTTTAGTCCGGTCTGCTTTGGATGCATCGTTTCTGAACTGAATTCTACCAGTTCCTCTCTTTTCATACGACTTCTGGAGAATTTTTTTCTTTGTTTCAAGGTTGACAATGGAAAAAATGATAGGTGAGTTCCTAGCTAAATTATAGGGCCACCTAGTAATTTATCATTCACTTAGTTGGTCAAACTTTGTTGATCACTTTGTTTATTTGTTGGTCAATAATATGAACTCCTCAATATTTACCATTCTAACATTACTAAAAACATGAGGTGTCAGAATTTTCATAGTTTGAAAGTATGCCATTTTCATCTTGTGTCAGAATTAACTAAACTCTTGAGTTGCACGTAGGCTTATGCACTAAATTTGATAAATTTGCTGTTTACAACATAATTTAGCGTAAAATTCTAGTTGTAGCTACTTTTTGCTATCTTTGAAAGGGGTTAGTTTAGGAATATGAAACTTTCAGGGATGGGTCTATAGACTAAAGTATGTCCCAGGAAGGTACTATGAAGTACCTACCTCCACTCCTGCTCCCTCTAGAGGGCCCTGACTTTAATGATCTTTTAAAATCTTTTTATTATAAAAGTGAAACCTTACAAAATAGATCTTCTGCTTAAATAAAGTACAACAAAACTGTTTTGATCCTCACAACTTTGCTCAATCCTAATTTATAAGGTTTCAAAGATCTGCAAATAAGTTTCAGGCTCTTAAAAACACAAAACTCTTCATATATGTTTTCTAAATAGGCCCTAATATTTTATAATTAGGACTAAGGAAAATAATGATTACTATTGTGGAATCAGTTACAAATGACAATTTTTTCTCACTAGCCAGTTTATTTTAAAAACATGCTTTTAAACCTTTGGTGACTATGGTCTGTTTAGAGCCCCTTTGGGGCTCAAAACAGCCTATTATTGAGTACCAAAGGCCCTCTTCTAAGGGAGAAACTATAGTAACAAAGAGTAGCAAGTCTACCATTTAGCTCTCAAATTAATAGCTTTCCCAAAAATATTACCTTAATTTGCACTTTGGAGCAAAATAAGGTCCATGCCAGATCTGTTTTGCTCCATGTCAATGACAGTAATTTGGAATGTCACTGTGTATGGGCCCAGTGATGTTGCATTAGTTGGCAGCTGAGAGGGATGGGATGTTCCACTTACATTTCCATGGCTTATTGTTCCATTCTTTGTATTGCCATAACCTTTAGAGCTGTAGCTCATTCTACCAACAGTGCCAAATTTTGATTGTGCATTATCCTATGTATTGGCTTAATGCTAACTTCCCCAGACATAACCTGTATAATCTGTTAGTTTCAGAAGATGGGTTTCAACCTGCTTGTTGCTGCTGAATTTCAACCTAGGCTATTGCTAGTCTAAGGAATAATAAGAATGAACACAGAAACTGCTATGTGTCACCTACATAGAATTTCAAAGATATGCTAAGGTAAAGAACTGCCAGAAAAAAAGTATGAGAGACTAGGCCTAAATTTATTTACCCCAAAAGATCATAATTCTAGGAAAATCATGGCTCATATTTGAGAGTTGTGGAACAGTTTCTCCTTTCAGGAACTGGACTTCAGTTTCAAATTTGAAGTGTAAGCCTGACCAAAATTTGATTTTGGGAAAAATAAATATATACCCTAAGAAATAATCAGTACACAATTGAAATTTGACTTGCAGTCCAATTTCCAGTTTCAGATACTGGATCACTAGTCTTGAATTGAACTGTGAGTCTCATAAAATTTATTTTTTGGCATAAAAAAAATATAGGTAGAAACAAAAATTACAACACTGTTCAAATTTGTAACTTGAATTTAAACTGGAAGTCTTAATATTTTGCTTTTTTGGAGACAACACACTTCTAAAGAGTGCTACAAAACATTGTTAATATTTGGCATATGGAGATCCTTGTTTATGGAAAAAACTGAAGTTAACATATTCTATTTTCTACATATTCAAAATTCTATAAAATGAGGGAGGGACAAGGTGAACACAATACTCACTTTCACTTGCAGATGTACCCCCCCCCCCCCCTTATGGTCCAATGTATAGCTATAGGACATGGGACTGTACAAGACTAAAAAAAAAAAAAATTCTTATTTTATAATATGCAGCTTATTTTTATTAATCACATTACCATATTACCTTAAGTTGCAGCTTGGAGCAATCTAAGGATTTTTCCTTGTGAAGCTCCAGAGTTGATGATTGAAGTTGTTTTCTATGTTAATTAGTGACCAGGTGCAGTTGGATTAAGAGAGAAAAATGAGTTTAATTTAATTAAAGCAGTGACAAAGAAAAAAACAAAAAGAGAGAGAAAAAAAAAAACAACAGCACATTAATTAATAAAGAAAATTTGAATATTTTGACTCCACATCCAGGAACCTTTATCAATGGGAAAAAAAGAAAACGAAAAAAAACGTTAAATTAAATGCAACATATAAAGGAAAAAAACAAATAAATAAAACTCACATCTTAATAACCTTCAAAATACTGCAATTGATAAAAGCCTGAGTAATCAGAGGCAATGCTGTAGTGTTGCCTATAGTAAAGCCCATACAGCTCCAATGTTTTATTATTTATTATTTTTTTTCCCAGAAGCACTTCATATGGAAGGGGTCGTCGTAGAAGTTTCAAAGGGGGCTCATTTGATTGGAAATCAAGAGTTCTAGTGCCCTTTCTAATAGTTGAAAATGATTGGAGGGCAACTAGCCCCCCCCCCCATGCCAATCATTCCCCCAAACACATCCAATCAAAATTTTTAGATAGCCATTTTGTTCAGCGTAGTTGATTTTCTGATAGAAAATATATTTTTGAAAAGGGTGCTCCCCCACAACCCTCAGGGCAAGGGTTTTAAGTTATACCCTGGGGGCATATAAGGTTTTTATAGAAGGCGTTGTTGTAGAAACTTCAAAACAGGCTCATTTGATTGGAAATTAAAGAGCTAGTGCCCTTTTTAATAGTCGAAAGCGATTGGAGTGTAACTAGCCCCCCTCCCCCCCCACGCCCATCATTTC
>JAQQPU010017956.1:0-18029 GCA_029168905.1 Artemia sp. Kazakhstan ARC1039
TTTAGATTTCTTCATCTTCGATGTATAGGCAACTGTCGTGAACCACTAATGCTGGTAAATCATTTGGATTCACTGTATATTGATCTTGATTGACTGCAAAGTCAGGGTCACATTTTCTACAGTACAATGTAACTTCACTCTTGTCATATCTCTTTGTATAGTCAATGATACTATTTGCATTCATATTATGAAATTCACGAGTTTCAATCTGTCTATTTGAAGCAATATCACATACAGTGTTTTCAAATGGTGAATCACATTCGGTAACTGCCAAATAAAAATCACTTGGTTTATAGTCATAGTAGGTGGTGTCATCACAGCGATGACGTAGAAACCAGATTGTCTTGTTAGCCCAACAGTTGAATCGTAGACCAGATTCCTCTTCCCAGAATAATTTAAATCCACGACGATACCAATCTCGTAGAAATAAACTAAAATCACGTTTAGGATTCTTTCCAATCATAGCGGGGTAAGTATTCTCCCACTGATCACATTTATCATTGTGACAATTGGAGCACAGGTGCCCTCTAGGGTGAGAATCACACACCTCCTCAAGACATGAATTACATCCTTTAATTTGTACTGCATAGCCTCTATGTAATTTACAAGGATTACATAATTTACACTTTTCACTATAGTCATCAATAATTGTACAATTCTCACATTGATTCCAACTGCCAAGAGTGTACATGCACAATGGACATATATAGAACATTTTTCGGTTTCCGATGTCAACTCACTCACAGCTAAAACGAAACTGATCGTCCTCGCTCGATAAATTCAACGAGAGGGAAATGGGGGAGAGAGGAGTAGCTCTGTGACGTTACCTCTTTCGAATGACGGGGGAGCCATCTACATTGAATCCATTGGCAATCTTTTCAAAAGTATATCCACTATATGATTCTGCTTTGTTCCAATTAATATATCAATAAATTGACTATAAGCATTTGAATCACATTTTAAAAGTTTCATACAATAGTCCAATGGGGGAGAATCAGTTTTCATTATATTGTCAAGTGTTCCCTGACAAGAGAATATCCTGCGTTGAAGAGATAACTCGAGAAAATCATCATCCAAAATCAAATGTTTTTCCATAAACACTAGATTTGATCTAATTCTCTCTTTCTCAAATTTATTCATTTTTCAGTCCTTTCACTCTGACTGCTGACTCTAGACTGAGCCTGATTCGTTAGCCCTAACCAGAAAAGAAAGAAAACATTTTCGATTTCGAAACAATTTTATTGAATAATTACAACAACAACATCAATAATACAGAGCATGTACAATTAACGATACTGTTTATTGTCTTCAATATGTTTCACCAATGCACTTAAAGCACATTGAAGTCTATTCACATGTGCTATATCAACTTTTGCGGCGAAACATAATTGATCTTCCATTTTAAATTTGCTCAAGGATATCACATATCTTGCATATACTGCATCCCATTCCAGACAAAGCCGCGATCCTTTCGTAATTTCCACCGCAATGTTTGGTGCTCTTGTACTATTATCAACAACTCCACTATCAACTTCTAATAGTGTAAACATTCCACTCATCGACATCAACACAAATATATATCCAAATGAGTAAAGTCAAAACTGTTCTTCTTCTCACTCCTTTGAATTCTATTCACAGACTAATAAAACTATAGCAAAAAATCCTTTCCTTATATCCCCTCCGCCGCTAATATGTAACCGACTCGCTGATTGGCTGAGAAGGGGGATGTATCCGACTCGCTGATTGGCTGAGAAGGAAACATGTGATCTAACTGTTTCCGGGAAAGTCATAACATTTGGCTAGAGCAACAACATCAAATACTATTTCTGAATCATCCATAAAACAGACATGAAAAACATCAAATAAATCGAACAACACACATAACCATCCATGAAAACAGACATAAATGTGAGAAAATTCATGTTTTTCAAATTCTCACTGACAAAAACCATAAAACATCCATAATTTGATGTTGACATCCGAGAAAAACATCAAATAAATCGAACAACACACATATCCATCCATGAAAACAACCATAAATGTGACAAAATTCATGGTTTTTCAAGTGAGAAAATTCCTGTTTTTTCATTCTCACTGAGAAAACCATAAACCACGTGGTACGTACGGGAGTATAAGATAGCCTTCTACTCATAACTTAGGAATTAACTTACGTAACGAACTTCTATATCATATATTTTTAATAAGTATATTAGGGGGCTCGCCCCTCGCTCTTTACGCTAGATTTCAAATTTTGTTCTAATTCTTTAAAAATGACCGCTTAATCACAAAGGCCGTTAATTAGAATAAATAGCTCTTATGAAAGTACTAAAATATCTTTGGCTTAAAGAGCGAGATATTGACTATGGGGTGAACCCAATCATATACGTAATAATTTCTGTTCGTTTTAAGTTTTGATGTTGCTCCTTACTTTCAGTTGAAAAACTTGTTTTTTTTTATTTAATTTCTGATCTTTTTTTTAAATAATGCTGGGAAATCCGGCACCCCCTTCATAGAAATGCCCCTTCCCCCATGAAAACTTCCTTCATGAAAAGATCCTCCCAAATAAATTCCGAACGCCCCCCCCCCTACCAGAAAAAAAGCCCCCTAAAAACGTCTGTGTACTTCCCAATAACCAATACTATATGTAAACATTGGGTAAAGTTCATAACTTTCAGCCCTCCCCCCGGGGACTTTGGGGAATAACTCATCCTAAAAGACGTATTTATTATATTTTCGAATAAAATGCTGAACAAAATGGCTATCTAAAAATTTTAATCGTGTGACTTAGGGGAAAAAATGAGCGTAGGAGGGGGCCTAGTTGCCCTCCCTTTTTTGGTCATTTAAAAGGGCACTAAAACTTTTAATTTCCAGTTGAATGAGCCCTCCCACCATATTCTAGGACCCCTGGGTCGATACGATTACCCCTGAAAAAAACAAACAAAAAAAATAGATAAATAAATAGGCCTAAACACGCATCCGTGATCTTTCTTCTGGCAAAAAAAAAAATACAAATTTCCACTTTTTTGCATATAGGAGCTTAAAACCTCTACATTAGGGTTCTCTGATACGCTGAATCTGATGGTGTGATTTTCATTAAGGTTCTATAACTTTTAGGGGATGTTTTTCCTTTTTCGAAAATCAGGCAAATTTTCTCAGGCGCGTAACCTTTGATAGGTAAGACTAAACTTGATGAAATTTATATATTTGAAATCAGCATTAAAATTTGATTCTTTCGATGTAGACATATCTATTGGTATCAAAATTCCGTTTTTTAGAGTTTCGGTTACCATTGAGCCGTGTCGCTCCTTACTTATAGTTCGTTACCACGAACTGTTTGATCAAAGCTGCGACTTGGATTATGGCAACACTGATTATGATCCGTTGCTGTGGAGAGTTGGTGCTTGTTAAGTAGTTTGTCAAGGTGATCCTTCCAGCGATTTATTATTTGGAAATTATTCGAGAGTAACTTGCCGCTTTGATCTTTGACGGACGTACTAGTAGGCTTATGTGATTTACGAGTTACCCTCCAATATTTTTGGTCATTTAAGAATGGCACCAGGACTTTTACTTTCTCTTCGAATGAGCAATCTACCAATCTTCTAGGACCATAGGTTCGATACTAGCACTCCTGGGGAAAAAGAAAACACTTATCCACGATTTTTCTTCTGGCTAAAAATACAAAATCTCAAATTTTGGCAGATGGGACCTTGAAACCTATATAGAAAGCTTCTCTGATACGCTGAATCTGATGACACGATTGTCAGTAAGATAACTTGTTTTTTGGGGGCTGTTATCCCCTATTTTCAAAAATACCGAAAATTTTCTCAGGCTCATAGCTTTTCATGAGCAACTTTAAAATTAATGGATTTTTTATATTTGGAATCAGGATAAAAGGCCAATCCTTGACGCATCTACTGTACGGTAATCAAAATTCTGTTCTTTTTGTTTTTTTTTTAGTTTCCGTTACAATGGGTCTGTGTCGCTCCTTACTGACAGTTCGTTACCACAAACTGTTTAACACATACTTCTTGCCACAAACATATGTAGGCTATACTGACGTTGTCCCTTTCTCGTCTCTTGTTGCGCAAGTTTTTTTTCTTCTCGATTTTATTTTTGATAGTGTTCTTCATTCTTACCATCATATCTGGCTATTAATTAACTATGGCCTTTCTCAGCCGACAGAATTGTTTTACCTAAAACATAGGTTATTATCTCCGCTAGCGAAAAACGTCTTCAAAAATATCATCTCCTTATCCTATCTATCTACACCACGAGTATATACGTCATATTTAGTAATATCTCACTTACAAAAATGCACTGTGATTGGTTTCATTAGAGACAACCTGATTCTTATTGCTCGTTACTCAAGTCTAGTCCCACTTCAAAAACTGCAAGGGTGAATCTTATAAAGCAGATAATTACTTCCCCATAGGTTTGACGTCGACAATGTCAGAAAACAGGTGTATTAGTCACCCTTTCCCCTTTTTCTAGATATTTTTGTCGCTCTTCCCATATTTTGAAGAATACCCCTTTTTCGGCATATTTTTTGGGGATTTTCATTGTAAAGATTGAAAAAAATTGCCCCCCCCCCTCTTTAACTATTAAAAAAATAGATTTTGCCTATTTTCAAAATTTTGTGAATAGATACTCCTGTCAAAACAACTTAGATATCATTTACTATTCAGTCCTGGATCTTTTCTACATACAAATGGTAATCAGTTCGTTTATAGCAAGATCCATTCAACGGAAATGAATGCCAGATTCATTCTGCGCCCTGATAGACTAAGTTTCGTTTCAGAGTTCAGTTAGGTAACACCAAAATTGAATTGGATATTATTCCTGTCTGGATTTATTTTGGCGAGGTCATAATTTATTCCAGTGAGTTGTTGACCTGAGTTAACTTTTTAAGAGGATTATAAAGTGGAATCTACTTTGCTTTTAGTTTGACCTATATTTCGATATTTATTAATTCAGTATTTTTCCTTGAATTTATTTTGAGACTTTTTAATTTGTGTGGTGATTGCGATAGCCATGAAAAGCTCTGACGAAACACCTGAACTTGTATATTCTCCAGTTCTGAATTTTATTCAAAGCAATTTGCTAAGCGGAATTGAGGAGGATATTATCAAAAGACATGGTATGAGGTTTTTTGACGTGAATAGAGTCAAAGAAGCTAAAAGTTTACTGTGGCAAATAAGCGCACCTGAATCGGATTGTCCAGTACGTAAGGGTAACAATGCCCTTTCTAATCATTTTAGTGACATTATTTCTCTGTTAAGATCTCTTGATAGTAGCGACACTTTTGTACCTATGTTTGTGATAAAGCGACCTACAGAGGTGCCATGTCTCCCTGCAAATGCTTATACTTCTTTACTCTCTAAGTTTAATGAGCTACAACAAGTGGTTGTTGAAATATCAGGGAAACTTGACAATTATCAGTTGATTTTTCCTCAGCTTCCCAAACCTAACCAGAAATTGACACTCATACGACAGTTATTGTCTCTAAAGTGCCTTCAGACATGTCTGATCCGATTAAACGCAAATCTGTTCTCGATCAAATAGCTGGGCATGAATTAGTTTGTAGTGTGAAACCTATTAAAGACAGATGGTATGTCAATATTGATAAATCTGCAACTGAAAATTTTTGTACATCAATTCAGAACTTTATTACCGGAGCAACAGTTAAAGTACGATCCAAGCACTTTTTTGGTATTCTCAGAGGTTTCCCAGTTGATGTCGACCTTTCAGTTATTAATAGACTGCAAGGTATAATAAGTGCAAATCGACTGGGACAGACTATGTCAGTCAAGCTTGAATTTGAAGACTCCTTCACTCAGTCTGCTTATTTCAAAGAAGGAATTAAAGTTCGATACGAATTTTTTCGAATTCACGAAATTTAAGGAAATACCTAAATGCTGCTTCAAATGCCGATCATACGATCACTTTCAAAGTGCTTGCACCAGCAATGTCCCGAAATGTGCCAGATGTGCTGGGCCACATCTTTCTACTAAGGATAGTCCTTGTAGTGTTGCTCCCATGTGTGCTAACTGTGGTAAAAGTCATGCTTCTTATAGCCTGTCCTGCACTGTATCTAATGAACTAATGTCGCGCTCACACTTTTTGCAATGACTTTGGAGTTTTCAATAATATCGTTTAATATTAATGGAACAAAGGATAAGGACTTCGTTATTGATGAGCTATACAATGATTTTGATTTGGTCTGTTTACAGGAGCATCTCCTTACAGACTTTAGCATTAACGTTTTGCGTCGGAGCCTTCATCATGATGTGTTTTTTACTACTGCCAGAGCCAAAAGAGGCCGCCCATCCGGTGGGCTAGCTTGTGTTTTTAAGCGCAATCCTAATTTGGTTTCGCCGGTGATTTTTTACTCGGATGAGTTTTTTTTTGGCTGTTCGTATGGGCACTATAGTTTTCATAAATTCTTATCTGCCTTATGATGACCGTTCTTCCAGATCGATGGCTAGATATGCTAAAGCTTGTAACACGTTGAAGTTTTTAGTGGAAAAAATTCTTTCTATTTCCCTAGATTATATGATCATTGGTGACTTCAATACGGATATAAATAACTCATCAGTGAGAAGTGATTCGTTGTTAGATTGCCTTCCATCTTATCATATTGTACCCAAAACTAATCCGTATTCTTATATTCACCATTCAGGCAGTAAGAGCAATATTGATCACATTATTTACTCACCTAGTATTACTATATCAGTAGTGTTT
Source organism: Artemia sp. Kazakhstan ARC1039 (assembly GCA_029168905.1). Classification (NCBI taxonomy): domain Eukaryota; kingdom Metazoa; phylum Arthropoda; class Branchiopoda; order Anostraca; family Artemiidae; genus Artemia; species Artemia sp. Kazakhstan ARC1039. The sequence continues at coordinate 6,742 of JAQQPU010017956.1, forward strand.
GTACACGCTGAAGAACAAGACTTAGACCATCTCTCTATCTCACTTACTCTTACGCTGAATTTAAACCCTGCAAGTATTTGTAAAGTACCTCGGTCTTCAAAATGGTTTGAAAAAAGTAATTGGAAGAGAGCTGATATTCCTCTCTATGCGTTTACACTAACAAGCCTGCTGTCTGCTATACGAGTTCCCTATCACCTGCTTCAGAGCTCTATACAAGTGAATTGCAAAAAGGACCTGGATTGCTATTATAATCAAATAATTAAATGTCTAAAAGATGCCGAGGCAGTTGCAGTGCCGCTGCAACGTGTTAGATGTGGTACGCAAAAACCTATTTGGTCTTTAGATCCTAATTTAAAAACTTATGAAAAATAAAGCTGAGTTTTGGTTAAAAGTCTGGAATGAATGTGATAGACCACCTTTTGGAATTGTATCTGACCTTAAGCGTAAGACGCGCAGTGAATATAAAAAATATCTTTAGTCAATGCGTTATCGTGGTATGGCTTTTCCAGAGTCAAAGAGAGAATGGCGAAAAGTTATTAATTCTGAGTCGATTAGAAGTGATGTGCCAAGTAGTGATTGTCTTCCTGCATCTGCTTGGCATGGCCATTACTCGTCTATTTTTTCTAATGTTAATTACCGTGTGCATTCTTTGTATACTCATTCTCTTTCTGCCATTTTTAGTACTTCTCTATCTTAGCGTCTTTGTGTTCCCATTTCTCTTTCATCTGTAGTTGAAGCAATTAAGAAACGGCATTTCCCCCCCCCCCCCAATAAACGTAGAACTTCATTTGTGATTAATCAAAAACAAAACGTATTTGATTTTTTTTTTAGTGAAAAGAAAAAAATGAACACGTAATCTGTATTTAGTCTACAAGTGGCTATCCTGGCTTGTTGGAGCCAGAAGCTCCAAGAAATTTTATCCAATATTAACGAAAGATATTTCACTGAAAATTGAACTATTCAACTGAAAATACAATTTACGTAACATTCTCGATTCAACATTGCATTTGTGTAGTTTTCAGTGTTGAAAATTTCCATATTTACCACTAAAAATACCGTTTTTTTTTGTGATTTCTCCTATAATGTGCTATGTATGAAATTTAGTCTTGCCTGCTTTTCAAGTTCTTTTAAGTGTTTCCATTTATGATGTTAGAAAAAAAAAACAGCTCAAGACAAAATAAAATAAGATTTTTAAACAAACTATTTTTTTGTGTAAAAAAATATAACATAAAACGGGTTGGATAGGACCATTTTAAATAACACAATGCCATGACACAAATGTACAACTCTAAGAAATCCCTTATTTACAGTAAAAAAGGTCGTCGAAGTTTAATTAACTATAATAATGTAGATAAGGTAAAAATCGAGAACGAGGTAAAATTTTATTGTGTTTTAACTTTGTTTCGTCAGCTTTGCCGTCCAGAATCAAAATACACTCAGTCTCAAGACATAATAAACATTAGAAGCATCCCATTTTTTTTATACAAAAAAACAAGATTGGTAGCATATACTCTTTTATGAGAGCCAGAGCAAACAATGTCCCCCATCCCCAAAACACAAAATTACAAGTCCCTTAGCCCCCCCCCAAAAAAAAAAACCAGATAATTTCAACTCGATCCCACAGCCAAGTGACGAAATAGAAAACTCTCTCTTGCAATGATCGGGAAGCAACTGGCTCTGGTAGTATTAATTAAAAAACACAAGTTTTTTTTAACTGAAAGTAAGGAACGACGTTAAAACTTAAAACGAACAGAAATTATTCCGTATATAAAAGGGGCTGTCCCCTCCTCAACGCCTCGCTCTTTACGCTAAAGTTTTTTATTGTAAANCAACGCCTCGCTCTTTACGCTAAAGTTTTTTATTGTAAAAAAAAATAAGAGTTGTGAGAAAGTCAAACTTTAGCGTAAAGAGCGAGGCGTTGAGGAGGGGACAGCCCCTTTTATATACGGAATAATTTCTGTTCGTTTTAAGTTTTAACGTCGTTCCTTACTTTCAGTTAAAAAAAACTTGTTTTTTTTTATTTAATTTTGAAAATTTTTGAATTAATGCAGGGTTTGATTTTGGCTCACCGTACATGAATAATTAAAACAAAATTTGCATATTAATTTTACTTTTATTTGGTGAAATGGCTTTCTCGAAACTTGTTTAATTTTATTCACGAACGTTTTTATTAGTAATAAATATACGTATCTTACGAATTAACTTACGTAACGAACTTCTAAGTTTATATATTTTTAATACGTATATTAGGGGGCTCGCACCCTAGTCAATACCTCGCTCTTTAAGCTAAAGTTTGAATTTTGTTCCATTCTTTAAAAATGACCCCTTAATCACAAAGGCCGTTTTTTAGAATAAATAGCTCTTATGAAAGCACTAAAAAATCTTTGGCTTACTTTGGATGTTACTCCTTATTTTCAGTTGGAAAACTTGTTTTTGATTATATTTAATTTCTGATCTTTTTTTTAAATAATGCTGGGAAATCCGGCGCCCCCGTCATAGCAATGTCCCTTCCCCCATGAAAACTCCCTTAAGGAAAGTCTTCCCACATAACCTCTGACCCACACACCCCCCTACTACCAGAAAAAATCCCCCCTGAAAACGTCTGTATACTTCCTAATAACCAATACTATATGTTAACATTGGGTAAAGTTCATAACTTTCAGCCCTCCCCCCGAGGACTTCGGGGGATTAAGTCATCCTAAAGGATATAGTTATCATATTTTAAACCATGCTGAACAAAATGGCTATCTCAAAATTTTGACCAGGTGACTTTGGGAAAAAATGAGCGTGGAAGAGGGCCTAGTTGCCCTCCATTTTTTTGGTCACTTAAGAAGGGCACTAGAACTTTTAATTTCCATTCAAATGAGTCCTCCCACGATATTCTGGGACCACTGGGTCGATACGATCACCCCTGGGAAAAAAAAAACAAAAAAACAAATAAACACGCATCCGTGATCTTTCTTCTAGCAAAAAATACAAATTCCACAAATAAACACGCATCCGTGATCTTTCTTCTAGCAAAAAATACAAATTCCACATTACAGTAGGGTTCTCTTATACGCTGAATATGATGGTGTGATTTTCATTAAGGTTCTATAGCTTTTAGGGGGTCTTTCCGCCTTTTTTCGAAAATCAGCCAAATTTTCTCAGGCGCGTAACTTTTGATGGGTAGGACTAAACTTGATGGAAGTTATATTTTTGAATTCAGCATTGAAATCTGATTCTTTCGATGTATCTATTGGTATCACCCGTTTTCTAGAGTTTCGGTTACCATTGAGCCGGGTCGCTCCTTACTTACAGTTTTGAAAAGATTTCCAAAAATAGTATTTGCATCAGGTACCCGTTGCACGACCTAACGTGGTTGGATTGGCGTTAAGGATGTTCATCAGTTATACATAGTAAGATAAAATACGATAGAGTACAATGCACAGGCACGTTCTACTGATAACGTATTTCGAAATCGCTAGATTTCTCCTTCTTTAATTTATCTTTGTTCGAAACACAGCCAGAAAAAAAATCACTAGATTTTAGTGATTTCCTTCAATAATCTGATTTAGTGATTTTTTGTTTAGGTAATACAAAAATCACTAGAAATAGTGATTAATCACTAGGGGTGACAACCCTGAACCCAGCACTTACTATCCATTTTCTATATGACCTAGTGGCTTCAAACTACAACTGCTCAAAACATGTTTTCAAAAAAACATGTTTTGATTTTGGACAGCAAAGCTAACGACAAAACGTTAATAGGCAATGAACTTTACACTCATTATCTTTCTTTTTCTTTTATGGTGTCGTAAGTCAACTATAGCAAGCGAAGGAAGATGAAAAATAGCTGATAAATTTAGCATAAATTTTGAATTCATGATCGATCGCCCAAATAGGGTAAAGATCCATCTTTAAGTCAAAAGTAAATTTGCCTAATCTACGTTTCAAGCCATAGCTCAATTTTGTCAACGTTTCATCTGGTCTATGATACCATGGATGGTTCTAAACTCACTCCCCAAAAAAAGAAAACGTATGACAACGAAGAAAAACGAGGTTAATCACAGTTAGTAAAAAACGAGAAAAAATTCAAATATTTTGGCCAAGACATTAGCTCACTCGTCTTCTACGTTCTCTTATTTTGTCATGCTTAGCCAGTGTGATCTCAGAAATTATTTTGACCCATTGGCCCTAAAAATACTATAACCGTTACTCAGGGGCCGATCTAGAGCGAAATCTTGGGGGGAGGCAATGTGATAAGGGCGCCAATAAGCGAAATCTGGGAGGGCCCAATGTAACAAGGACGCCAATAGGCTAATTAACAAATTTATTTTAAAAAGCGTGAAAAAGAAAAAAACAAGGCACGAGAGCGCCAGAAAAATTCTTGAGGGGGGCACCCCATGGATCCAGCAGTGCCTTTACTGGTTTAGAGGGTTCCAATGCTCAGATAAAAAGAAGACATTAATTTTTAGTTATACTATAAGAATTTGATTTTTGAAACCAGACATATTGTTTCAACCAAAGAAAAGATCTTTTAACAACCAGAGTCATATACGCAAATTCCAGCTGATTATTAGTTCTCTGAGTCATTCTAATAAACACATAACATGTGATTAGAGCATATCGGCAAAAACCACAGAGACATTATAACAACCGCATCTAAAAACCACAAATGGCAACGTGTATTTTGGCTCAACTGCAAATAGGACATAATCCACACAAAAACTCTGTATGGAATTTGGTAGACCTCCAACGTTGGTGATTGTCAACTATGAGCTGAGTATATGAATTTGATAACTACATTAGAATATAAGTGTCTCATTCTTGTAAATTAAATGACAATCACCTTCATTCCAAAATTGCGTGACGAGAACTTTCAGGCCCATACCTTCTTCCCCCAAAGAAAAATTTAGAAAGTCATAAAATTTGTTTTTCTTTTCAAATTTACAACCATACCCCAGCTAACCTTGAACTATAAACCAGCGAATGTGCCTTGATAAAGACAGACAGGAATAGATAACCACAGGTCCAAAACTAAGGAGAAGGGGCATAAAAATTGGCATTGTAAGTCCAACACTTCTGGAGGAAAAGGAGCAAATCAAGAAAACCCTCCCTTTTGCAAAGAATATGCAATATCGATGAAAGTAAAACTTTTACTATTTTTTTTCAGTATTTGAAAAAATGAAACACTAAGCTATTTCACTAATTCGCGCTTCTGCAAAGTGCAAAAATTTATTAAAGTTAACGTCGCTTCAAAACCTATTTAGAATCAAAAGTGTAATTAGTGAAGGCTGATCTCAGAGCCAAAAAATTCCCGCAGCTTATTTGTTCTTTCCGGGGTTCATCAGACAAATCAATCGACATAATTCATTGTGACATATATATATATAAATATATGATCCTTTTAAATGGATATTTTATATTTTTATAAAAAAAATGTGTTAATATCTAATATCCGCTAAACATCTGGGCTGTCCATTGTGTAACAATCAGCTGTAGGAAAATGTGGTCCGATCTAGTGTTGAGCGATAATTTGATTAAATGATATATAGATATTTTAACATTCGATATATCGATATTTCTAATCAGTTTTTTTTTCTCAGGTTTTGGTTTTGCTAAAAGTAAAAAAAAATTGTAATTAAAGAGTATTTTGCGCAAAAATCATGAAACCCCTCCTTTTTGCAAAGTAATTAAGAATATGGAAAATCAATGAAAGTAAAAGTTTTATTATTTTTATTTCATTTATTAGAAAAAATGAAACACTAAGCTATTTCACTAGTTCGCACTTCTGCAATTTGTCAAAATGTATTAAAGTTAACGTCGCTTCAAAATCTATTTAGAATCAAAAGTGTAATTAGTGAAGGCTGATCTCAGAGCCAAAAAATTCCCGCAGCTTATTTGTTCTTTCCGGGTTTCATCAGACAAATCAATCGAAATTATTCATTGTGATACACGTGTATATGATCCTTTTAAATGGATATTTTATATTTAAAAAAAAATCTGCTAATATCTAATATCCGCTAAACATTTGGGCTGTCCACTGTATAACAATCAGCTGTGGTAAAATGTGGTCCGATCTAGTGTTGGGCGATAATTTGATAAAACGATATATCGATATTTCTACTTTCGATATTCGATAATCAATAAATCGATTTCAAAATTTCTGACCAGTTTTATTACTCATGCCTTGGTTTTTCCAAAAGTCAATCACAAAAATTGTAATTACAGAGTATTTTGCGCATTTGTTTTCCAAATTTTGAATAAAATATAAGAAAACTTCTATTTCATAAATGAATATTACAAAAACCCTGATTTGGAATTACTCGGGCTTAAAATAGAGAAAAATAAGCTACTGGCTATTTTTGGCTATTCAAAATCAGCAGCAAGTCAATATTTTTCCCTGAGAGTTGGTTCTGCTTTTCAGTGATTAAATAAATATTTTTTTTTTCACTGAAAGCACGGCGCAGCATTAAAACCCCAAAAACAGAAATTGTTCCTTGTATGAGGCGGATAACCCCTCCTCAATACCTCGCTCTTCACACTTCTTTTTATTGGAGCGCTAAGTCTTCTGGAGTCCACTTCGGTCTCCTTTTGGCTTCACGACGACTTTCAATCTGCAGGTGATCAAGGAGGCACACTTGTGCCTCTATAAAGAGGCGACCCACCACAATGTTACGCGATTTCCGGTCCTAGCGGTCGCAGAGAGACAGCGGTGATCGCATTTTGTAGCCCAAGCTCCAACTAAGAAACGTGCAAAATTTCATCCCCCCCCTCCAACTTTACCTTCATTGGTAAAAGTGGGCCGGAAGTTTCGACCCTCCGACCACAGCCCCCCTTTAACGTTGTCCGATTGGGCTGAAATTTAGAGGTTAAGCTTTCCTAGGGCCCGGGAGCTTATCCACGAAATTTCAGCTCAATCCGATCACTCCTTCCCTGTTTTCCAAAAAATCAAATATAGCCACTTAAAGTTCATTTCTCTTTTTTTTATCGGCCACGCCTACAAGCCACAGTTGGCAACGGATCCGGGTGAATGAGGACTCATTCGAAGCGGAATTCGACCTGTTAGGGCCTTTTGATATTTTCAGACCGAAAAAATCGTCACCCGAATTTACATTTACGAAAAACCTCGTTTTCCTATAAGAGCCCATGTTAATTTTTCCCACCAAAGCCCCCCTTTAACGTTGTCCGATCGGGCTGAAATTTAGAGGATTAGCTTTCCTGGGGCCTGGGAGCTTATCCTTAAAATTTCAGCTCAATCTGATCCTTCCTTCCCTATTTTCCAAAAGCCAAATATCAAGTTTTTGTGGGGATTTGCTTGCGTCAAAAATAGATACGGGAGACTAAATTAATATTTCCGTAAGTGCCTCTGTGGTACAATGGTCGCTGTTTCTGACTGTCAGGCGGAAGATCCGGGTTTGATTCCCTGTCAGAGAAAATTTTTTATATACTGAATTTAAAGTTTAAAAAAGAAACTCAGTTTCTTTTTTAAATCCGCTTATCCTCGAAATTTCAGCTCAATCCGATCACTCCTTTCCTGTTTTCCAAAAAACAAATATAGCCACTTAATGTTCATTTCTCTTTTTTTTTATCAGCCACGCCTACAGGCCACAGTTGGCAACGGATCCGGGTGAATGAGGACTCATTCGAACCGGAATTCGACCCAGTAGGGCCTTTTGATAGTTTCAGACCGAAAAAATTATCCCCCGAATTTACATTTCCCAATTTCGGCAAAAGGCTTCTTGAAAACACCCTGTCGAGAAAGAAAAGAGTGTTACACAATCATCTAACAGTTAGTCAAGCAATAATAAGAAATAAACTGTACAAAAACGTGCAGAAATTATTTGAAAAAAAAACTACGTTTTCTAAAGAGTTAAAGAGGCTGAGTTACAAGGTCGAACCTTAAAACGTACAGGGATTAGGAGGCACAGTTGGGGGGCTGCCACCCCCAAACCCCCCGCTTTTGCAGCCTCTTTTGTTAAGGTTTTTTAAGTCATGTACCCTGCAATCAATTGGTCGTACCAATACGAATGAAACTGTTTCAATGGCATTTTTTTAATATCTTCTGAGGATTTGGCAATGACTACTCAGTCTGTTACAGTTATAACTACAAACTTGTCTCTGTGCCAGGTAGTGTTATGTACTCAGTGTGATCATGTATGATGGTAAAAGAAATGAACCTGAACTGCTAGTTTATTCTGAGCCCTTCTTCTGCTCCCTGTTTTTCTGTTCAAAATTGTTAAAGTTCATCACAGTATAGCTTGTTATTGGTTAGGGAAAAATCTCCTGAGGAAACGGAAAATAATAATTCTCAGCAGGTTTTTAATCAAATAAATGCAATAGGGGGTTCTTATGGTAAAAAATTCAAGCAGACTTTGTTTTTGTTGTAAAACAGTTCTTTGCAAGGGCAAAACCGGGGGGCGGTAGCCCTCATCGATAAAAGATGCAATAGTTGTTTTCATGGTAAAAAACTACAGCAGACTTTGTTTGTGTTGCAAACCAGTTCTTCGCAAGAGCAAAAGCGGGGGGTGACCTTAAAAAAAATTGAACAAAAGAGGCTGCAAAAGCAGGGAGTTTGGGGGGCGGCAGCCCCCCAACTGTGCCTCCTAATCCCTGTACGTTTTAAGGTTCGACCTTGTAACTCAGCCTCTTTAACTCTTTAGAAAACGTAGTTTTTTTCAAATAATGATGGGTAAGGAATGAGTCTTGCTTACTTCCCCAACTCAGCAGTAGTTTTTTTCCCACAACTCAGCAGTTTTTTTATATAGCAAGGTAGAGTCGAATATTTTTTTTGTAAATAAAAAATGTGATCAAAATCGTTTTTTTTTTTGCCCCCGGGGGCGGCCCCGGGGGGGGGGAGACTGGTCTTCGGCCGGCCGCCGCCAGCGGCCGCCGCGCCCTTCCGGGGGGTGAGGGGGGAGAGACCCCTTTTAATTGTGATAAGTGCTTTTTTAGTGTCTTGTTATTGAATAAATAAAAAAAAAAATTGTTTTGCATTTAATTACATGATAGTGCCTTTTACAAGTTTTTACGTGTGTGTGTATTAATAAACCGTGCAGTATTTTTGTAGTGATGTTTTTATTCTGTAAATAAAAACATGTATCGTTCTTAAAAAATGTTTTCTTCTTCTTCTCGAATCTGATTAGGGAAATTGCTATTATTATTTATTCAAGGGAACGATGCAATCTGAAGTCAGTTGTGTTTTGACATCGATGCAAGTGGGGCTATGTATCAATTTAAAACTCCATTTATATCGTTTCTTTGCGGACCATCAATGTCCGGCAAAACGACACTTTTAACAAAAATAATTCAAAATCGTGATAAAATGTTTTTAGAAAATCCAACAAAAATTTACTATTGCGACAGTGTTTTGCAAGAATCTTATGATAGAATAAAAACTATTGCCCCAGACACGAAATTCATACATGGACTTGACATTTTCAACAGTATTGAATCAAACTCTTGGTTGATTATTGACGATCTGGCTGATTTCATTGAAGAATGGTCTCAGGAGATGATACAATTGTTCATTGTTCGATCTCTTCATCAACGGATCTCCGTAACCCAAGTTCTACACAATCTCTTTCAGCAGAGCAAGTGTATGAGAACACTTGCTTTGAATTGCACCTACTATATCATCTACAGGGTCGTTCGTGATTCCAGTTCCCTCATAACGTTAAACAGACAGGTGTATCCGGATCAACCGAAATTCCTACTCTCGGCCTACAATCAGGCTACCAACAAACCCTACGGATATATTCTATTGGACCTGAATCAGAACACAACGGAGGAGCTGCGTGTAGTCACCGATATTTTTGACAATAAAATTACTGTATATCTGCCGGTGAACAGTAAAAAAGGTCTTTAGTTGCAATCATGACACTGAAGAAACTACATGACCATCGACATTTATTCACCGTCCTAGGTAATTCAAAACCACGACTTAGGAAGGCCATACTCAAACATGGTGTCGACAGAGAATTCATTAATCTCGTATCTGAACTTTGTTTACATCTAACTGAAGGCAATGTTCAACTGCCAGAAGGTGTTAAGCAACAGACAAAGCAACATCGTTCAATTGTACGCTCCCTAGCATCAGTGGCAAGCAAAAATAAAGGAAACGATTTTAAAAGAAAACTTCTTCAACCGGGTGGTAACTTCTTTACACGTTTACTGCCAGTCATTGCAGAACTTGTAAACAGTTTTCTCTACAGAGAGAATGACCAAACCCTATAAATTGACTCCAATTGAACTCGCCCTTTCGCCAAAGGAACATTTTGAGGACAATCTCAATAAATTCATTAACAATGAGACAATTACCGACGATGAAAAATTATTTCTGCTTCAAAATGCACTTCGCCGAGTCGACAAACACAAGCCCTATCATGAGAGACCACTCAAAGTAAATGTTATTGATCACAATAAGGAAATGATTTCATCATCATCATCATCATCAACAACAATAATACCAAAAGAAGAAGATTTGCCTAAAGTTGTCAAGTGTTGCAGATCTAATGTCATATTCCTATCGTGAACAGTTTAAAAGACTCTTGACATATCTCAATGACAGTGAACATGTTCAAATTGATGCTAATGGGAATCAAATTGTAATCCATGGCAAGACTTATATTCTACTTGATTTATTATCAGATTTGGTCACGAATCGTAAAACACTTGTATCATTTGACAGTCATCTGCATATATTTTTAAACTCATCAAACTTTCCCAAAAGCCTCATTGCCAATAAACATATTTTAAAACGATTAAAGAAATTTAGTCAAATACCAAGAGATGTTTTTAAATCATTTTCGAAAAATACTAGCACGCCAAGTGGAAATGATTTGACAAGGGCTATGAGTGGAGGAGCATTGAAACATGTTTATGAGAATATTGGTGAAGTGGGAAGTTTAAGTTCACCCACCACACTTGCTCAAGTCACTGGAATACAAAAGAATCGGGTGGCAGAGCATCTACAGAATGAATCAAGTTACACTCTACATCGTAATCATAGAGTTCGCGCAAATATCATCCAAATATCATCCGCAAATAATCATCCCCTACCTCCCTAAAAAATATTAAAGTTTTCATAAGTCGCCTACATTGTTTAATATTTTCACTAGCTAATTTTGAAAAAGAAGGGCATAAGAATGTACCCAATGAGCCCTTGAATCATCCCCCACCTCCCTAAAAAATATTAAAGTTTTCATAAGTCTCCTACATTGTTTAATATTTTCACTAGCTAATTTTGAAAAAAGAAGGGCATAAGAATGTACCCAATGAGCCCTTGAATCATCCCCCACCTCCCT
>JAQQPU010017957.1:0-18029 GCA_029168905.1 Artemia sp. Kazakhstan ARC1039
TTTTGCTTGTGTTTTTGGGCGTTTGTTTGCTTGTCCCACTGCCTGTCTTTCTCGGTTTGTATGTTCGAATCTATGTATCTGTATATATCTCTCAATCTTTTTGTCTGTTTGTCAGGGTGGGTATTTGCAAGTCCCAGTGTTTGTATTTGATGGTTTGTATATCTGAAGTGCCTGTCTTTCTCGGTTTGTATATCTGAACTGCCTGTCTTTCTCGGTTTGTATATCCGAATCTATGTATTTGTATGTGTTTTTCACTCTCCTTGCCTGTGTGTGTTTGGACAGGTGTTTGCTTATCCCACTGCATATCTCAGTCGGTTGGTAAGTCTGATTCTATGTATTTGTATGTGTCTCTCCCTCTTTTTACCTGTGTGTCTGGGCTGGTGTTAACTTATCCCAATGCATGTCTTTCTCGGGTTGTATGTCTGAATCTATGGGTTTGTATGCATTTTTTAAAATAAATAAAATAAAATATATGCGAAGATTTATCTTAAATATTACCTATATATATCTTTTCTAAAGATGCTTCAGATACCTTAATAAAATAAATTTAAGAAACGACTACTTGTAACAAAAATAAATAAATTAATTTATATGCGAAGAATTATCTTAAATATTACCTACAAGTATCTATTCTAAAGATGCTTCAGATACCTTAATAAAAAAAATTAAAAAAACCGACTACTTGTAACAAAAATAAATAAATTAAAATATATGCGAAGAATTATCTTAAACATTACTTACATGTATCTATTCTAAAGATGTTTCATATACCTTAATAAAATAAATGTAAAAGAAACGACTACTTATAACAAAAATAAACAAATTAAAATATATGCGAAGAATTATCTTAAATATTACTTACATGTATCTATTCTAAAGATGCTTCAAATACCATAAAAAAGTTCAACATGCTGCCTCAGACCTCTGAGCTGTACTCTCTAAAATATATATTTCCTCGCTAAAGATATCTCAATAATATATGATTCACCTATACCAAACTTCCTCAACAGCTCTCCGAAACTATACCTAGTAGAGGAAAACAGTGCCCCCCATTTTATTATTATTAAACAGTTTCAATCAAATAAATGAGAATATTCAAAAAAAAGTCATGTCGTTAGCCAAAATTTGCATTAGGAGAAAAATAAGGCCTTTTAGGCGTTATTTAAAAGCCCAGACTCATCAAATCACTAAATCCAGTTACTAAATTTGTTCAACGTTCTCTTCATATCTCTCAATCTCTCTGAATCTCTCAATCCCTCTTAATCTCACAATCTTTCTTAATCTCTCTTAATCTCTCTCAATCCCTCTCAATCTGTTTCGCTCAAATAATCCTCTAAAATGTCTCAAACTGTTTCGCCCAAATAATCCCCTAAAAGTAATTTATGAATTTTCCTTTGTTTTGGCATCCCTGGATTAACGTATTTAAAATTCCCAGGAAACCATTCCCGCGTTAAATATATTGAATCTGTCTTAATCCCATTGTATCTCGTTTGAATTTCTGAAAATTATCTAAGGTGTCTTAGTTACACTATTAAGGCTTTGAAATAATAATAATTCCTGAATTTATCGCTAAGCCTAAAGAAAATGAAGCCTTATTAAAATAGAATTTCTATCTCTTTAGAGTCCTGCATAATTGCTAGAAATCAAGCGATGTCATTTCTAAGTTAGTAGATCAATACCATTGTCATGCTCGTATTCAGTGAAAATATTGCGTCACCGTTCCCCAAAGTATTTCTAAGTCCCTGATTGGCTTAGAAAGAGGATGTATATCTCGGGATCTTGTATATCTCGGGATTGTAAGCCTCTGATTGGCCATGTTCCGGTATAGTTCGAAGTAGTGAACCCCCTTCCTACTGGCCCTCTGAAGCTTTGATTATAGATTAAAAAAATCAACTCGTTGGGAAAATCTTTGTCTTGAAAATTGTTCGAACAAGGCCATATACAAGAGCCAAACTTAAAAAAAGTGGAAAAATGGAGGCAAGACCCAATTGCTATGAATTCATCTCAACATATAATATCATTGATTTTAGATAATTTAGGATCATGTTTTCCCGTCATGTATTGGGGGGATGTGAAGAACCCGCCTGAATGAAAACTCCAGATTTTAAAAACTATTCCCTCTAACTTTCTGTATTAGTAGTGATTCTGTAACAGGAGTGACGCGTATCTCATCGGCATAATCGTATTATCACAAAATTAGAACAATGACCTACTTACATGACCATAGTACAAGAGATACATCATTAGCATAATCCAGCCGGTATCTCATTTACATACACCTGTCTGGGCAAGATTAACACGGTAAAGTAAACCGGTAAAGTAACACAATAAATACGAAGGGAATTTTAGTAAATCCAAAAGCAAAAAATCTGTTACCCTTTTTTTCTTATTACACGCGCTTGGGTAAATTAAACCGACAAACTTATGTTCCCCAATGAGTCTTTTCATATGGTGGGTTTTTTAGAGGGAACTTAAGATCATCTATGACCAGATCCAAGGGACCCAAATACCGCTCCACAAACTCACCCCCCCTTTTAGGTACTTTTTTGGACTTACCATTTTTTGGACTCAGAATTCTTGGGACTTATGATTTTTCATCTTGTCTTACACGTCTTAAAATAGCATGAAATATACTTATAACAAAAGAAATTCAGTTGTGATATTTTGGTCTTTGAATTTTTGGGGACTTAAGGAATTTGTTTGGAATTAAAATTTTTTGGACTTGGAATTTTTTGGGATTTTTGTATGCGGCCACCCCAATGGTACTCTATGGCTGGTCATCAACACTACCTATTTTATTGCATGTTTTCAATCAGTATTTTTGTGCATGGGAGGGATAAACACATACATCATATTTTTTTTTAAAGTGAAGATGAAACATTTTAAGAAAGTGTGTACCGATGATAAAGTTACCGGTGCGATTAAATTTAAGATGTTCAGTCAGAAGTTAAAACACACAGAACTTATCAACTAGCTGATTTTGATGTATTCAATGGTACTTTCATTAAAAATTTGTTACAAATTTACAAATGTAAAAAATTAGTCAGTCAGCAACAAAGACATTCGAAACTTACCTACTAGCTGAGTTTGTTGTAGTCAAAAGTGTATTTATTAAATTTCTGGTAGACAGCCTGCAATTAAAACACATTTCGAATTGTCTATGTCAACCTCATTATCACCATGTGGTTATCCAATTCTAATACGAACCTATTAAAAATCCCTATCATAACACCAAAATGCAAAGGACTATTTTTATTGAAACAACGTTACATACAATATTACACATTATTAATATCATTGAAAACTTTGAACAGTTTGAATCTGTTCCGTAAGATAATTCCTCATGTTCTTTCTTTATTGTGTAGCTCTTCTCTTCTCTTAGGTCGTAGCCAGTAGAATAATCATTAATCCATTTTCAGTCATACACAATTTTTACTGTGGTGTTACCTACAGGCTAAATATCTGTTTTGACATTGGTATTATTGGGTTCACTGTCTGTACCTGTTGGTATACGATCAATGGTACTAATAATGTTCATATGCGCTTTGTTTTTCATCGATTTGTCTTTATATTTTTTGGTGATATTATCTGACAATGCCGTTTTTATTTTGCCTGCGATTTCACTGTCTATTACCACATTATTTTTACACAGGTAACAGTTCCGGCACATAGACAAAATATGGTTTATGACATTTGTACAGCAATATGCTTTTCTTTTTCCTTTTGCTTTCATTTGAATTCTAATAACCGAGAGATGGCAATATTGTTAATTTCCCCCTCCTCAATTGATGGAATCACCTGCAGAGCTCTTTCAAGCTTTTTTCTAAGGACAGTCAGACCCTCCCAACATCTTTCTCAGTTGTCGGCCTGGCCCTCTGAAGCTTTGATTATGGATTGAAAAAATCAACTCGTTGTGAGAATCGTTGTCTTAAAAATTGTTATAACAAGGCCATATACAAGAGCCAAACGGAAAAAATAGAAAATGGAGGCAAGACCCAATTGTTATGGATTGAACTCAATATATAAGATCCTTGATTTTAGATAATTTAGGATCATATTTTCCGGTCATGCATTGGGGGGATGTGCTCTAGACGAACCCGTCTGGATAAAAATCCCAAATTTTAAAACCTATTCCCTCTAACTTTCTGTATTAGTATTGATTCTGTAACAGGAGCGACGCGTATCTCATCGACATAATCGTATTATCACAAAATTGAAACAGTGACCTACTTACATGACCATGGTACAAGAGATCCATCATTAGCATAATCCATCCGGCATCTCATTTACATATACCTGTCTGGACATGATTAACACGGTAGAGTAAACAGGTAAAGTAACACGGTAAATACCAAGAGAATTTTAATGAATCCAAAAGCAAAAAATTCATTACCCCTTTTTTTCTTATTTCACGCGCTTGGGTAAAGTAAAGCGGCGAACTTATGTTCCCCAATGAATCAATTCATATATTAGTTTTTTTAGAGGGAACTTATGATCATTTATGTCCCACATCAAAGGGACCCAAATACCCCTCCCACCCCCTTCGCCCCCCAATTTAGGGCCTTTTTTGGACTTACAATTTTTCGGACTCAGAATTTTTGGGACTTATGATTTTTTAATCTTATCTTACATGTCTTAAAATGGCATGAAATATACTTATAACAAAAGAAATTCACTTGTGATATTTTGGTCTTTGAATTTTTTGGGACTTAAGAAATTTGTTTGGAATTAAAATTTTTTGGACTTGGAATTTCTTGGGATTTTCGTATGCGACCACCCCCGTGGTACTCTATGGCTGGTCATCAACACTACCTATTTTATTGCATGTTTTCAATCAGTATTTTTGTGCATGGGAGGGATAAACACATACATCATATTTTTTTAAGTGAAGATGAAACATTTTAAGAAAGTGTGTACGCATGATAAAGTAATCTTTGCGTTTAATGCTGACAAAGGGCAATATTTGAACTATGAAACAACTACTAGTGGTAACACTATTGGAAATTTACGCATGTGTTGTCATGACAATGAGAGATTAGAATCCTTTGGAGTAGTGAAAAGATTCAACTCTTAGGATGGTGCATATGCGAGAATAACATTTCCTGGGATGCTAATGCTCAAAGAGAATGCAAACACAAAATTTTGATGACGAAGGCAAGGTTCTTGCTACTGCAGGTGATAACACGTTACCCATTGATATATCATGTCGCCTTCTTTCTGGTATTAGCATTCAAACGAAAGCAAAGGGAAAAAGAAAAGCCTACTCCTGCACAAATATCATAAGCCATTTCTTCTCTACGTGCCAGAACTGTTATCTGTGTATAAATAATGTGATAATAGAAGTGAAACCGCAGGTAAAATAAAACGGGTACTGGCAGATAACATCACAAAGGAAAATAAAGACGAATCGATGAAAAACAAAGGGTATATGAACAATATTAGTACCATTGACCGTGTATCAACGTCAATGAATACAGTCAATGAACCCAATAATACCAAATTTAAAACGCATATTGAGCCTGTAGGTGACACGACAGTAAAAAAATTTTCTATGACTCAAAATGGATTAATTATTACTCTACTGGTTAAGAACTAAAGGGAGAGAATAGCTACCCTATCAAAAGAAAATATGATGAATTATTTTATGGAACAGATTCAAAATGTCCAAATTTGTTCAAAGATATTAATAAGGTGTAATATTGTATGTAACATTGTTTCAATAAAAATATTTCTTTGCATATTTGTGTTATGATTGGGATTTTTAACAGGTTCATATTAGAATTGGTCATGATATGGTGATAATGTGGTTGACATAGACAATTTG
This sequence comes from Artemia sp. Kazakhstan ARC1039, assembly GCA_029168905.1. Classification (NCBI taxonomy): domain Eukaryota; kingdom Metazoa; phylum Arthropoda; class Branchiopoda; order Anostraca; family Artemiidae; genus Artemia; species Artemia sp. Kazakhstan ARC1039. The sequence goes on from JAQQPU010017957.1 coordinate 5,825, forward strand.
AAATGTGTTTTAATTGCACGCTGACTACCAGAAATTTAATAAATGCATTTTTGACTACAACAAACTCAGCTACTAGGTAAGTTCCGAGTGTCTTAGTTGTTGATTGAGTATCATATATTTAACAAAAGCCGTTTTAGTGTGACAAACTCAGCTAGTTGGTAATATCCGTGTGTTTTAGTTACTGACTGAGTAAGAGAAATTTAATGAATGCACTTTTGAGTACAACAAAATCAACTAATTGATAAATTCTGTGTGTTTTGGTTACAGGCTGAGTACCAAAAATTTAATAAAAGCACCTTTGACTATAACAATCTCACCTAGTTGGTAAATTCAGGAACTTTTAGTTACCGACTGGGATATCAAAAAATTTAATGAAAACACTTTTGAGTACAACAAACTCAGCTAGTCGGTATATTCCGATTCTTTTAGTTGCTAATTGAGTAACAAAAATTTAATGAAAGCACTTTTGAATACGACAAAATTAGCCAGTTGATAAATTCCGTGTGTTTTAACTGCTGACGGAACATCAAAAATTTAATAAAAGCACTTTTGAGCACAATAATCTCAGCTTGTTGATAAATTTCGAGTCTTTTAGCTACCTAATGTGTATAAAAAATTAATAAAGGCACTTTTGATTACAACAAACTCAGCTAGTGGATATATTCCGAGTGTTTTAGTTGCTGTTTGAGTAACAAAAATTAAATGAAAGCACTTTTCAGTGCAACAAACTCAGCTAATTGATAAATTACGTGTGTTTTACTTGCTGGCTGAATACCAAATATTTAATAAAAGCACTTTTGAGCAAAATAATCTCAGCTTGTTGATAAATTCCGAGTCTTTTAGCTACCTAATGTGTATAAAAAAATTAATAAAGGTACTTTTCATTACAACAAACTCAGCTAGTTGATATATTCCGAGTGTTTTAGTTGCTGTTTGAGTAACAAAAGTTAAATGAAAGCATTTTTGAGTACAACAAACTGAGCTAGTTGGTAAATTCCGAGTGTTTTATTTGCTGACTGAGTAACAAAAATTTAATAAAAGCACATTTGAATGTAGCAAATTCAGTTAGTTGATAAATTCCAAGTGTTTTAATGACTAGCTGACTACATAAAAATTTAACGAAAAAACTTTTGAGTGCAAAAAACTCTGCTAGTTTATATATTCCGATTGTTTTAATTGCTGGCTGAGTATAAAAAAAAATTAAAAAACTTTCGAGTCCAACAAACTGAACTAGCTGATGAATTCCGTGTGCTTTAACAGCTGACTGAACATGAAAATTTTTTAAGAAAAGTACTTTTTAGTACAGCAATCTCAGCCAGTTGTTAAATTCTGAGTGTTTTAGTTACCAACTGGGTATAAAAATTAATGATGACACTTTTGAGTACAACAAACTCAGCTAGTTGATAAATACTGTGTGTTTAACTTAATGGCTGAGCACCAAAATTTAACAACAGCACTTAAGAATACATTAGACTCAGCTAGTTGGTAAACTCCAAGTGTTTTAGTTACTGATTGGGTAAAAAAAATTACTAAAGGCACTTTTGAATTCAACAAACGCAGCTAGTTAGTAAATTTACAGTGTTTTAGTTGCTGAATGAGTAATAAAAATTTAATGAAAGCACTTTTGAGCACAACAAAACAGCTAGTTGATAAATTCCAAGTGTTTTAGTTGCTGGCTGAGTACCAAATAATTTAATGAAAGCCCTTTTGAGTACAACACACTCAATTAATTCATAAGTTCCGTATGTTTTACTTGCAGGCTGAATACTAAAAGTTGGATAAAAACACTATCGAGCATAAAAGTATCAGCTAGTTGGTAACTTCCGAGTGTCTTAGTTACCGAATGAGTATCAAAAAATTTAATGAAATCACTGTTGACTACATCAAACTCAGCTAGTCGGTATATTCCGAGTGTTTTAGTTGCTGACTGAGTATCAAAAATTTAATAAAACCACTTTTTAGTACAGCAAACTCAGATAGTTGATGAATTCTATGTGCTTTAGTTGCAGGCTAAATATCAGAAGTGTAACAAATGCACGTTTGAGTAGAGAAAAATTAGCTAGTTGATGAATTCCGAATGTTTTAGTTGCCGACTGGGTATCAAAAAATTTAATAAATATATTGTTTAACACAACAAACACAGCTAGTTGATAAATTCCGAGTGTTCTAATTATTGATTAACATAAATTTAATGAAGGCACTTTTCAGTACAGCAAACTCGGCTAGTTTGTAAATTCCGAGTGTTTGAATTACTGACAGAGTAACAAAAATTTAATGAATGCACTTTTAAGTACAACAAACTCAGATAGTTGATAAATTCCGAGTGTTTAGATGCTGGCTAAGTACTAAAAATTAAAAAATAACACTTTTGAGTACAACAATCTCAGCTAGTTGATAAATTATATGTGTTTTAATTGCAGGCTGAGTACCAGAAATTTAATAAATGCACTTTTGAGTAGAACAAAATCAGCTAGTTGATAAATTCTGAATCTTATAGTTACCGAATGGGTGTCAAAAAATTAATAAAAGCAGTTTTTACTACAACAAATTCAACTAATTGATAAACTCCGTGTGTTCGTGAGTTTTTTTGTACTCAAAAGTGCTTTCTCTAAATTGTGTTACTCAGTCAGCAACTAAAACACTCAGAATTTACCAAGTAGCTGAGTTTGGTGTACTCTAAAGTGCTTTTATTCTTTTTTTATATCCAGTTGATAACTATAACACTCGGAAGTTACCAAATAGCTGAGTTTGTTGCATTCAAAAGTGCTTTCATTAAATTTTAGTTACTCAGTCAACAACTAAAACACTCAAAATTTACTAACTAGCTGAGTTTGCTGTACTCAAAAGTGCTTTTATTAACATTTTTGTACACAGTAGGTAACTAAACACTTAAGAATTACCAACTAGCTGAGTTTATTGTATTCAAAAGTTCTTTTAATAAATTTTTGGTACTCAGCCAGCAAGTTAAATCCACGAAATTTATTAACCAGCTAGGTTTGTTGTAATCAAAAGTGCTTTTATTAATTTTTTTTATACCCAGTCGGTAGTAAAAAGACTTCGAATTTATCAACTAGCTAGGATTGTTGTACTCAAAAGTGCTTTTATTAAATTTTTTATGTTCAGTCAGCAGTTAAAACACATGGAATTTATCACTAGTGGAGTTTGCTACGCGGAAAAGTTTTTTCATAAATTTTTCGGTACTCAGCCAGCAATAAAACACTCGGAATAAATCAGCTAGCTGAGTTTTTTGTACTCAAATTTTTTGTTTAATTTTTTTGGTACTCAGCCAGCAATTAAAACACTCAGAATTTATCAACTAGCTGAATTTACTAACTCAGATGTGCTTTTATTAAGTTTATGTTACTCAGTCAGCAACTATAACACTCAGAATTTACCAGCTAGCTGAGTTTGTTGTAGTCAAAAGTGATCTTATTGAATTTTTGGAACTCATCCACCAAGTAAAACAAACGGAATTAATCAACTAGCTGAGTTTGTTGTACCCAAAAGTGCTTTTATTAAACTTTCTTTGCTCATTCAACAACTAAAACCCTCGGAATATACCAACTAGGTGAGTTTGTTGTACTCAAAATTGCCTTTATTAAACTTAAGATGTTCAGTCAGCAGTTAAAACACACGGAATTTATCAACTAGCTGATTCTGATGTATTCAATGGTACTTTCATTAAAAATTTGTTACTCAAGTAGGAACAAAAACCAACTAACTAAGTTTTTTGTACTCAAAACTGGTTTAATTAAATTTATGATAGTCAGTCGGCAACTAAGACACTCGAAACTTACCTACTAGCTGAGTTTGTTGTAGTTAAAAGTATATTTATTAAATTTCTGGTAGACACCCTGCAAATAAAACACATTTCAAATTGTATATGTCAACCTCATTATCACCATATGATTATCCAATTCTAATACGAACCTATTAAAAATCCCTATCATAACACCAAAATGCAAATGACTATTTTTATTGAAACAACGTTACATACAATATTACGCATTATTAATATCATTGAAAACTTTGAACGCTTTGAATGTGTTCCGTAAGATAATTCATCATGTTCTTTCTTGATTATGTAGCTATTCTCTCCTCTTAGTTCGTAGCCAGTAGAATAATCATTAATCCATTTTGAGTCATACACAACTTTTACTGTGGTGTTACCTACAGGCGCAATATCCGTTTTGACATTGGTATTATTGGGTTCATTGTCTGTACCTGTTGGTATACGATCAATGGTGCTAATAATGTTCACATGCGCTTTTTTTTCATTGATTTGTCTTTATATTCTTTGGTGATATTATCTACCAATGCCCTTTTTATTTTGCCTACGATTTCACTGTCTATTACCACATTATTTTTACACAGGTAACAGTTCCAGCGCGTAGACAAGATATGGCTTATGACATTTGTACAGCAATAGGCTTTTTCTTTTCTTTTTGCTTTTATTTGAATGATAATAACAGAAAGATGGCAATAGGATCTAGCAATGGGTAACGCATAACTACTAGCAGTAACAAGAAGCTGGCCTTCTTTATCTACTAATATTTTCATGTTTGAATTTTCTTTTAGCACTAACATCTCTGGAAATGTTTCTCTCGCATATCCAGAATCATAAGAGTTGAATCTTTTTGGTATTAAAAAGGATTCTAATCTCTCACTGTCATGGCAACGCACGCATACATTTTCAATAGTGTTACCACTAGTAGTTGTTTAATAGTACAAATATTTGTTTTTGTCAGCAGTAAACGCGACGATAACTTTATCATGTTAACGCAATTTCTTAGAATGTTTCATCTTCACTTTTTTTAAATATTATGTAAGTGTTGATCTTTCCAATGCATAAAATACTGATTGAAAACATACTATAAACTAGGTAGAGTCGATGACCTGCCATGGAGTAACACTGGGGCGGCCGCATAAAAAAATCAAAAAAACCATGTTCACCATGCCAAAAAATTCTAATTCCCAAAAAATTCTGAGTCCAACAAATTCCAAGTCCAAAAAATTCTGCTTCCAAAAAAAGAAGAGGGGGGGGGGGGCAAAAATTTGGGGAGGGGTATTGGGGTCCAACAGAGGTAGGAGATGGGTGATCATAATTTCCCTCTAAAAAATACAATAGCAATTGATTCATTGGGGAACATAACCAAGCGCTTTAACCAATCGCGTGTCATAAAAAAAATGTGATAACAGCTGTGTCGCTTTTTGATTCAGTAAAATTCTGTTCGTCTTATAAAATGCGTCCAGTTTACTCTACCGTGTTAATCATGCCCAGACAGGTATATGTAAATGAGATGGCGGCTTTATTATGCTAATGATGTATCTCTTGTACTATGGTCATGTAAGTAGGTCATTGCTCTAATTTTGCGCTAATACGATTTTTGCCGATAAGGTACGCGTCGCTCCTGTTACAGTATCACTACTTGCATTTTTCTCAAGTTTGCCTCATTTTCTTGTACCCTTCCCCATTCCCCAGTGGTGCTAATTGGGAGAAAGGGGGAAGGGAATTTAGTCCATAAGATTTTTTGGCCCCCTCTAGTTTTTTAAAATGCCCTTTTTTGGTATTTTTTAAATAAAAAAACTAATTGGGTAAAATTCTATTCTAGCTACTTTTGGTTATCTTGGAATGGGGCTAGGTTAGGAAAAATGAAAGTTTCAGGGATGGTTCTACAAGCTAAAGTGTGTTCTGGGAAGTTATTTTGAAGTACCTACCTCCACTCCTTCTCCCTCTAAAGGGTCCTGAGATTTGCCTACATGACCCATTGAAATTTTGACAAAACAACATTTTACCTTAATTTTCAGTTATCAGTTTCTTTTGTCTGGCTTTAGCTCTGAAAATGCAATTTCAGTTACTTGAGCATAAGTTTAAGCCATATCAATGTTTTATTTCCAAAATCTAGGAAATGTATTTGCACCTTTTTAAAACCTAATAAATTGGGATTGAGCAAAGTTGTGAAGCTGAAAACAATTTTGTTGTACTTCATTTAAGCGAAAGATCTATTTTGCAAAGTTTTACTTCTATAACTCACAGATGTTTCAAGGTCATCAATGGTCAGGACCCTCTAGAGGGAGAAGGAGTGGAGGTAGGTACTTCAAAATACCTTCCCGGGACATACTTTAGCCTGTAGACCCATTCCTGAAAGTTTCATTTTCCTAGCCTAACCCCTTTCCAGGATGGTCAAAAGTAGCTAAAGTAGAATTTTACCACCAATTGACTCCTTAGATTTTGAAGTCCTCCCTTCCCCATAAAATTCCCTCCCTCCACTGAGTCCCTCCCCTTAAATAAAATTATTCTTTTTTGTATGTGGTCTCGTGTCTGGTTCTGTCTGACTTTTCCCATGTCAAACTTGAACAAAAGTTGTTTGGTGCCCATGCTATTAATACTGTTACGTGAGAAGGTTGAAGGTGAAGGCATCAGAATCCTTCCCATAGAAAACGTGAAAATTTTGTTTTCTTTGTGTAAAGTATATAAAAACCCTGTTCTTTATGGCTTACCCCCCCTCCCCCCCCCCCCCGAATGGTTCAATCCTTCTTTAAAAAAGACCTTTTTGAAAATTTGTGAGGAGTGGTGGTTGGTAAGTGTTTGAATTTTCTTTGCTTTTAATAACCTCCCACCCAGGGGCTTGATTTGCTATCGGGTAGGGGGAGGGTGGGCAACTGCCCCCTCCAGACCTCAGCCCCCTCCCAACCCAGCTGAAATTTAGTTTCTGCAAAAGTCTTGTCAAAACTAAGATACGCCTGCATAATTCAAGTATCCAGAGAAACAGGTCAATTTTCATTAGTATATCCTTGATTTTGTAGTGATATATGGATCATTTTTCAGTTTTCACTGTCATTTTCACTTGGTTTGGGAAAATTTGCTCCAACTTTGCTCCCGCTTCAGGATTTTGACGAAATTACGCCACTGCCCGCACCCTCTTTAGAAACAATGTGCATACTTCTTGGTTTGAATCTCTGATTTTTCTTATTGCAGGCTTTTTACTCTTTTGCCGGTAGAACTAAGCGGTTATTACGTCACAGAGCCGACTCTCGAATCCTAAGTGCTCCCATAAAGAAGAAAATCTTTTTTTTATTCTCAGTAGAAAGACTCACATAGTGCACACCTGGCGTATGTGAAGGACTTCGTCTTACAACAGTGTGTGAAAGGATACTGGACTTTGGAATATGCAAGTTCTTATTTTATTATCTTACTAGCCTTCTTGCTTTAGCTGCATTTATGGCTCTTTACGGTGGCGTTGCCTGTGGTTATTGTTTAGTACCCGTGGTTTTGTTAGAAAAAATATTAAGTTTCGAAACAGCGTAGGTCTAAGATGGGAAACATTTTAAAAATGCTTATCACTTTGATCATTACGATCGATCAGTTATTTTTTGTAAATTTGTGAGACTATTTGCAATATAGGTTAGCAGTATAATTATATGTAAACAGGATTGGCTTGTGAACTTGGTTTTTTTATTATCCATCCCCCGCCAAAATATCCTGTCAATGTCCCCCTTCCCCAAAATAAATCCTGCGCACGAGCCTGCAGGGAGCCTTTAGTACAAATAGATAGAAAGTTACTCTTAGGCAAGACCATATCCAGGGGGGTAAGGGGTTTGAGTTTTGGGAAGGCAATTTTCAAGGTAAAAGAAACGTTGGAAGACCTGAACACTTTTAATAATTGAAGAAATATCTTTAAGAAGAAACCAACTACTTCATTTGTTGATACCGTAGAAGACGTACACTTGAGCGAGGTTTCGCCCAATACGATTTTCAAGCATCAAGAAATAAAAATTAAAAAATAAAATTATAACCAGATACACTAAAAAGTATCAAAATAGCACTGTTTCTGCTACCTGGAAAAATTGAAACTTTATAAGACTAATAATGGAGGTGAAGATGGTCATGACACATTTTATGATCTTTTGTCACGTTTCAAAGATCTTTAGGGCAATGTATCCTTTAATACGAGCATAAAGACCAGATTCCAAGGTCGTATCCAGGGAGGGGGGTCACTGGGTTTTACCCCCCCCCCCCCACCATATGTTTTTTTACTCATAAATACGTAACAAAATGCATTTAAACAATTTGTCGATGTTTTCTCAAGTATTTTTTTAACCCCCCCCCCCCCCGGAACAAAAAATCTTGACTACGGCCTTGATCAGAGCCGAACCATTTTATTTTTTTGCAATTAGCTTTTGCTTGTTAAAGTTAATAAATTAATTTAAAAGTGTATTTTCACTTTAATTTACATTCATGGCATACCATGAGATATCAATGATTATACGAAGATTAAGCTTACTCGGACCAGAGGAAGCGGATGAAATATAAATTACAAGATTTAACCTTAATAGATTAAGTAACAGCAATGCCATTAGGTGTAAGAGGGTAAGTCAGGGTTAATTTATTTTTGGATAAATAGTCTATTTAAATAATAAGTGCTATTAATTAATGACCTACTTTATTAGTATTAAATTACTACAATTGATTTGCATATTGTCGTTGGGATCTATGCAAAAGTTAAATTCAGCTGATTCAGATCACGGGAAGTGCGTGAAGTACTGATATCCTAAATATAGATCTAATATAAATCTAAATATAGATTGGACCTAAACAGGTGAAGCTGGTTAAAAGTTTTGAAACGAAAGAAGTTGCTTCCATTCTTTTTCTCATTTTTTGTCCCTATGTTTTTAGGATTGTACAAAACTGGTGCTTTACTGAAAACATAAAACAATATAGTTTGTCTGCACAGAAAAGACATAAGGCGCTTTAGCATGTTTTTATAATGTAAAAATAAAATATTTTACGTAATTTAAATATGTTTTAAGTTTTTTTTAGTATGGTGCGACTTCTGTAAATTGGACCAAGTCCAATGAATGTCTCTCCTTTCAGTACCAAAAAGGATTTTTCGTAACAACTTTGTAGTAATTACGATTATATAAAACTAGCGCTGTACTGAAAACCATAGCCGCATCTAGAGAGGGTCTACCTAGTTTGACACACACACCCCTCATTTTTGTCTGACTCTCAGAAAGTAACAAAAATACATGTAGACAATTTTTTGCACATAGAAACCTTGATAATCACTTTTTTTTTGTAAGCCCCCCGGGGCTGTATCCAGGATTTCGTTCGGGGGAGGGGTACAAGAAAACTTTAAGAAACACATAAAAAATGTGTTAATGTGCATTTTTGTTACGTTTTACGAGTCGAATAAACATTTTGGAGGGTGGTCAAACCCCTCCCCCTTTTGATGTGGGATTATGCTGTAGGATGTTTCTTATGAAATAAAAATAAACATTCTTGTTACTTATGGTTGGATTTTGTGTTTTCAGTAAAGCGCTAGTTTTGTATGATCCTACAAGCATAGGCAAATATTACCAGTCGGTTTATTTTCACTAGTTTTATATATAGATGTTACACAGGCTGCGAAACAAATAATTTCTGTTAGCCTCAAGTTCCAACTTGAGTTGTAGCTCCAACTACTATAATTCCCCCAGAAAACTTGAGTATAAGAGGTCTATACCACAATATTAATAGTAAAGAATACAAAGATAAGACAGTTTTTGGAATATCAAAGGGTTAAATGATAGTTTGCATTTACCTGCCAATTAGAAATAATTAACAATACTGATCTGATGACCTGATGGGAGATCTTCCAATAATGACCTGATGCATCAAACAGGTCATTTATTATATAAAATATCACTTTTGTTTAGTCCTGAAGAGCGATTTTAATTGATAGAACGATTTAAAAAATTCAGTTTTACCTGATTTATCTAAGTCTATTTGTCCTAAATAACCATAATCAATAACAATGGATCCATATCGATCCATTTTTTTAACTATCGTTACGTTATCCTGGTTACACTTTATTTTCAAAATGAAAATATAGGCTACATCTCTTTTAAATAAATATTTCAATATTTTATTTTAATAAATAAACATAAGAAAATTATTAATATTGCTATGCTTTTGCGCCTTAGTCAATGTGATTTAAGGTTTTATCCATCTATAGGTTTTCAGTGTAGTATCTTTTCCAACTGGTGACCATTCGGAGATTATTAAAACAGTGGTCCTAAACGATAAAAAACTTGACTAATCATGACTAAAGTTCGATGTATCCGATATCGATCCATTTTTGTTTTAACTATCATCATTTTTGAACTATCGTTACGTTATCCTGGTTACACTTTATTTTCAAAATGAAAACATAAGCCACATCTCTTTTAAATAAATATTTTCTCTTTGAAGCTTTCTTCAATGCCAAAAGAGGTAGACTACATAGGCTTTAATCAGTTTTGTAAACTTCATTTTTACATGCTAGTTTAAGATCTTGCTAATAACGTTCATGCTATTTCAGAAACCACTCCAACGACACGCCTCTAATCATGTTCTGACACGACGCAACACATCTTTGTGCGTCCGAATTAAAGGGAAACATAAATTCTGCTATTATCTAACATTAAAGCGCTCGTTATAATAATCGTCTACGAAAAGATAATTTTGGAACACGAATTGAGCTAAAATGAGATTAGGAGTCACGTTATCTTTGTTGAAGGTGATGCGCAACTGATTCTTTTTTTTTCATAATGAATCTTGAAGAATCTAGGGGTCTAGTATCACAAAATATACCCAATAATAGACCTTAATTGACGGAATTGAAGCATAGGCAACATGACTGTATATCAAAATTCCCAAGACCCCTGTATTATTTGGGGGTTTAAATATGCGGGCATCTGGAGAGAAAATATCCCGATTTTCCGGCACTGGACATCTAAAAAATAACCCCCCCCCACCATGCCGAATTTTTCGTCGCATGATCCTATGCTATTCGTGCGTTACTATTGGCTTATCAAATCTGGCAATAGAATGAAGATAATTCACTTGTGCCAGGGCCCCAACTGGGAAGTAATTCCCCGCTAAGTTTAGAGAAAATACCTTTGTTTGGAATTTTCATTAAAAAACGGTACACCTCCTAGATTTTGAAACAAGATTTTTCTGTATTTGAAGTTCAAAAAAACCTTATCCCCCTACATTTTCGTGAATTGACGCCCTTGGCTTGTGTGTGTCCTTTCTTCTTCTCCGCCATAATCGAAGATAGGCATAACATATTGTGAACGCCAAAGCTCCTTTAAAAAGGTGTTATTCCGTCCCTGGGCGGATCTTATATTGTGATGTCTGAAAAAAATATGCCATTGGTAACAGAGTGGCCAGATAAGGCGCATTCGTGCCATTTTAGAGCTTTTTTTGAGGTGGTTGCGCATTTAATTTTTCGAATCAGCGCATTTTATGTGGGGAAAAATCGTTCATTCGGTGCATTTTCACTTAAAAAATGTAATTTTCGGCGCATTTTCACTTTTAGGTGGCGCAATTTTAGACCAAGCAACTGGCAACACTGATTGGTAGCTCAGTGGCAAAGTGTCTATCTATTTTGCAGGACATCGTTATTCTATGTCACAGTCAGCATTTTTTGAGCAAATATTCATTATTGTTGAAATGGACTTAGGCCTAATTGTGTACTTTTGTCTATTATGGGCTTATTTATGCCCGGTTGTTTAGCAATTGGTCTTGATATTTTTTTGCATGCAACTTTCATTCTGTCGCTAAAATCAGTGTGTATTAGATATATCCTCTTTTCCATCAAATCGAATTCAAAATTTATGACTGGCATCCCCTATACACCATGCTCAAATCTGTTAGGTACCTGGCAAACCCTTTGAAATCTACAGCCCTATGCATGGATTCATGGTTGTTAAATCTCCCTTTCCTGAAAAAAAAATGGTACTCCTATGTTAAACGTTCTCTTTTGTATATTGTAATGGAAACCAGTCACGAAAAACCTGTTTTTGACGGGTTAATTCAGGACACTGCTATAGGGTAATGCAATGTATAACGTGGTTTTCATTGCGTATACTATATTTAACCTGTTGTTTTTTGGAGTTTAGGGGGGGGAGGTACCTAGGTTAGGTTATGTATTTAATATACGGTATGCTTTGCCACCACCGCCCCCCTAATGTGCAAATATATAGCCCAAATTTGTTTCTGAACTATTATATGTTCATCCTATTTTATTTCATTAGCATTAACCGAACTAGCAGTATATAATGGAGTACGTTTAACATAGGAGTACAAAAAAATCGGACTGGGTGAAATTTTTGAAAATTTCATTTACCCTCAAAATGACCTTGAAGAAAATTGAGGTTTTCTGTTTAAGGGACTCTG
>JAQQPU010017959.1:0-18023 GCA_029168905.1 Artemia sp. Kazakhstan ARC1039
TTACATATAGTATTGGTTAATGGGAAGTATAAAGACGTTTCAGGAGTTTTTTTTCTGATGGGTGGGGGGGGATGGGTGTTGGAGGAGGGGGCTACGGGGGAGGATCCTTCCATGGAGGATGTTTCCTTGGAGGAAGGGACAGTTCTATGAAGGGGGCGCCGGATTTCCTGCATTATTTAAAAAACGATCAGAAATTAAATAAAAAACTAGTTTTTTCAACTGAAAGTAAGGAGCAACATTAAAACTTAAAACAAACAGAAATTATTACGCATATGAGGGGGTTCGCCCCCTAGTCGCCTCGCCCTTTTCGCTAAAGTTTTTTTTTAGTAGTTTCAAAAAAGCTATGTATTCTAATTAACCGACCTTTGTCATTCATGGGTTTGTGATTCGAACAAAATTGAACTTTAGCGTAAAGAGCAAGGTATCGAATAGGTGACAGATTTCCTAATATACTTAATAAAACATACGAATATAGAAGTTCGTTACGTAAGTTAGTTCGTAAGTTACGTCAGAACAAAATTTCGAGAAAGTCATTTAGCCAAAAAAGTAAAATTAATATGCAAATTTTGTTTTAATTATTCATGTACGGTTAGCCAAAATCAAAGCTGCATTAATTCAAAAACGTTCAGAAATTAAATAAAAAAACAAGTTTTTTTAACTGAAAGTAAGGAGCGACATTAAAACTTAAAACGAACAGAAATTATTCCGTATATGAAAGGGGCTGTCCCCTCCTTAAAACCTCGCTCTTTACGCAAAAGTTTACGCAATCTGTCACACAACTTTATTTTTTAAAACAATAAAAACATTAGCGTAAAGGGTGAGGTATTGAGCAGGGGACAGCCCCTTTCATATACGGAATAATTTCTGTTCATTTTAAGTTTTAATGTCGCTCCTTACTTTCAGTTAAAAAAACTTTTTTTTTGTTTAATCTTCACATTAGTCTATACATGAGTATACATAAAACGCATATGCAGTAATATTAAAAGTTCGGGCAAAATCAAGTATTTGCGGGCATCAAGCCTTGGCTAATTGTAGAAAAAGCTATAAGACTGATTGTCTGAGTGAGTGAGAGGCAAATCTGGCATAAACCCTTTTTTAGAATTGTATAAAAATGATGTCATTTCACTTGTTGATAGATAAGTCTATCTAGCATCCATCCATTCATACATCATTCCTAGGGCAGAGCTAAGGTAGATTGCCATAGAACTAAGGGATGAAAGACTGAATTGATTTCTTTCTATTGCAGCAGGACAAGGGTTTGTTCTGGGGTTTTTAATAAGGATAATGATTTCTGGGGAAATTAATATATTACTTGGAACAGATTTTATTCATTATTGCGTAGTTATACACTAGCTCTGGTGTGGGACGGGGTTCAGTTATTCTTTTAGATAAGTCAAGCGGATCTTTTCTTATGCCTTAAAAAGGGCATTTTAACCGCAAAGTTTTCCCAACTTTTTGTGGAAAGTTCTTCAGATCAAAAGACCTCTAACTGCTATTTTTAACCAATGTTTTGTAGATGGTATTTTTCCAGTGTGTTTTAAACGAACTATTATATCTCCTATACTGAAAACTAAGACCCCAAAAGTTCCCTCTGACTTAAGACCAATATCAAAAACCTCCATTTTCTCTAAAATCTTTGAAAGTTTTATTTACCATTTCCTTTTTGACGATATTCATGATAAAATCAACCCAAATCAGTTTGGCCGTAGGCCGAATAATCGCACGATGCATTGCTTAATTTATATACTTGACACTATTTTCAAACATCTTGAGTTGAATAGTTCCTACGTTGAGGCTGTTTTTGCTGATATTAGCAAAGCCTTCGACAATTTGGATCATCAGACAGTTATAGATAATGCAAGGGCTTTAGGTGCAAGAGATTTTGTTTTACGTATGTTAGCTAGTTTTTTGTCTGACCGTGAACATTGTGTAGTCCTCCCTAACGGGGATTCATCAGGTTTTTCCTCGATTTCCTATGGAGCACCTCAAGGAAGTAAGTTAGGTCCTTTAGCATTTTTAATTGTTTTTAATAATATTTTACCAAGTTTTGGCAACTCTTTTAAATTTGCGGATGATTTGACATTACTGAACCCTTTTCAAACATCTAATACTTTGAATGTTACACTCGATTCACTCTTTAACAATTTAAACAATGATCTTGACAATGTTAAACTCAACTTAAGCATACACAAAAGTTGTTTCATGCTATTTTCTTTTGTTTTTAAATATACCCCGTATCAATAATTACCTTTGCATACCAAATTTAAATGCGGTTAAACTGCTTCGTGTGCAGTTAGACAAAGACCTTATAAGGAACTCTAACATTTCCTACTTATTTAAGTCTGGTAGTTTTCTCCTTAAATTTTCTCCCTTCTCAAACGGTTCTCCATATCAATCCATAACCTTAAAATAATTTATTGTCTTATATAAGACCCTGTCTGGAATATGCTTGCCGTGTCTGACACCTTGGGTTGACCAATGACCAATGTTCTAAAATTGAAACTATTCAAAAAAAAGAGCAATAAAAATTATTCTAGGGACAGCCTATACTACATACGATGAAGGTTTGGCTAGACTTGAACTTATTACATTGGAATCACGACGTCACATCCTTTCCATGAACTTTGGTCACAAGTGCCTTAGTTCTGACTATCATTGACGTTTTCTCCCCCCTTTGAAGAAAATCCCCCAACCCTTCCTAATACAAGACTCAATGCTCGTAGAGTTCCAAATACCCAACTGGACCTGTATCCCCAGATGTTGACCTTGAGGTACAAAAACTCTTTTGTCCCCTATTTTGTTTCCCATTTTAATAACTGATATAAGTTTTGTTTTATGTTTATCCCCTAACATCTGTTTTATTATTGATTCAATTTTTTGTTTTATGTTTATCCCCTAAAATCTGTTTTGTTATTGTAATTTTGAAGTGCTTATGCTAGCTTTTGTGCTATTTTAGCCATTCTAAAAGGATGAGGGGATACAATCTCCTAACATCCCTCCATTCGAAAATATTTGTACTAAGTGAGCAGTATTGATGCTGAGGTGGTAATTCCTTTCTCTCCCCCATTACTGCAGAAACCTTTTAATTTAAAACAAAAGATGAACTTACATATGCTTACCTGGAGAAGGTGAAGGGTTGGAGGAGGCCCTGCCCAGGAACGAAAAATTATTCAATAGACCTTACTCCTCTTGAAAAATGAACCTGCTTTTGAAAAGTGTATACAGAAGACCTTAGCAATAACGTTTCCTATTTCAGTCCGCACCCCCTTCGACATAATTTTTAAGGGTACACATTTTCTCAGGGATGATTTTCATTTTGATTTTTTGTTATGGAAATTTAAGTTTTACTGTAAATAGAAGAAATTCGTTTACTTAATAATTTTATGTTTTTATCTATTTTTTATTTAATTATATGTTTTTATTTTATATATGTATTTTTTTTTCAGAATCCAAGCATTGGTTTTTACCGATACTACAAGCCTGGCTACGAAACGAGCAGTATTATAATTGACTTGGTTGGCGAGGTCAGGCGCAGCGAATGTAACTGCCGTGCCGAATCTTGTGATAGAGAAACCGGCTATTGCCTGGTTAGACTATTTCTTTAAAATAAAAAAACAAGTTTTCTTAACTGAAAGTAAGGGGCGACATTAAAACTTAAAACGAACAGAAATTATTCCGTATATGAAAGGGGCTGTCCCCTCCTCAACGCCTCGCTCTTTACGCTAAAGTTTTTATTGTTTTAAAAAATAAAGTTGTGTGACAGAGTCAAACCATCAAATTAGGGGATTGGCAATGGGAGGGCCTTTAAGTCCGTTGTTAGCAAATATTTATGTAGAGTATGTAGAAAATTTAGCTATAGAAACATATTTTTTAAAACCTAAATTTTGGGGCAGATATATGGATGATATTTTAGTTATTTGGAATTACGGGAATCACAAATTGAAGGTAGTTTGGAACATTTAAATAATCTGGGAGGAGAATTAATTTTTACAATTGAAAACGAAACAGAGAATAAGTTACCGTTTCTAGATATTTTGATCCATAGAAATAATAACGAACTAGCGTTTTCAATTTACCGTAAACCGACTAATGACAACCGTTACTTGTCTTTCGCCTCCTCCCGATGAATATAGAATGCATTTTGCTGGGGGGGGGGGGTTTGATGGTATTTCGGAACTGATGTATGATCCCTCTTGATTCACAGAAAAATTGTAGTGTACGCCTTTATCAGTCGTGTTTGGTTTTGGTGGGGGTGGAGGGTAATAGTACCCCTCCCAATGCTACAATATTTATCTGTGTAGTTTAAGATATTACTTTCACATGCACACTGGCACAGAGGAAAAAAAGGCGAGGTAAGCCATAATGTGCCTCGCCATTTATTTTTTCTTCGGGGGGAGGGCTATAGGCTAGTTGGAACTTTATTTTTTTTGGCAATTAGAAGTTTCAATATGTTTCTTTTTGCATATTTTATAGGCTACAATGTTCCAATGTATTTTAAAACATGTATGTAATGTATTAGAACATTAGAGAAACTTATTGTAGAGGTTTTGATGGCTTCAACCACCTAGAAGATCACAAGTCAAACAGATTCCTTCCTAGTGAATAATAATACTCTGGTTCCACTCAAAATTCTCTAGTAAAAACATTATTAAGCTCTTATTCAGCAAAACTACGGTTCATATGTACTTTTTCAGTTGGGAGAAGTCTCACCGTGTTATGAAAGAAGTGTAACTTCAAACAAGAAGAACAGCGTATGTAGAAGCAAGTCAGAAGTGGCACTTGGATGTTATTTAGGAGAAAAGAAGAGACTCAGTGACACACAATGTGACACCAATCCCATATGGCAAAGTAGGACAAAAGGTAGTAGACATAGATCGGGAAAACTAATTTGTATTATTTCTTGGATAATCACAGAGGATTATTGGGTGTCTAAGATATAATAAGGGTTTGATCTTTTTTGGAAACCTGATTGAAAGCTGAAGGATAATTAAACGTGCTTGACTGGCAATTTGTCTTTTTTTGAAGAACTATTAACAGCTCACCGCAAAACTAAGCAGCCTGAGTCCAACACATTTGCGCACGCTCCTCCTCCATCCCAATCTATTCAAAGCCTCCCTATTTACAACCTCCCAGGAAGTTCCCATTTCCCTTAAATGTTTTTTAACTACAGCCTCCCACCTTAATTGCGGACGACCTGCTTACACTTACCCC
Organism: Artemia sp. Kazakhstan ARC1039; assembly: GCA_029168905.1. NCBI lineage: Eukaryota > Metazoa > Arthropoda > Branchiopoda > Anostraca > Artemiidae > Artemia > Artemia sp. Kazakhstan ARC1039. The sequence continues at coordinate 5,212 of JAQQPU010017959.1, forward strand.
TAACGTGGGTGGCCGAAAAGGGCAATCTTTTGCAATCTGTCATTCTTCCTCTGCAGAACGTGACTTAGTCATGTCAACCTTTCTCTCATTATAGGTCTAGAAGCGGGGTTGGAACCACACTTTTCGAAGAGCCTACTCTTCATTCATTTTGCCATGATTTTCATCTAGGATGCCTAAATCATCATCATAATTAATTCTAGGGGACTTTTAATTCCCCATTTGATTCTGTGCCAAAAAAAAGTTTAGCGTAAAGAGCGAGGTATTGAAGAGGGGAAACTGTCCTCATGTAAGTAATAATTTTTGTTCATTTTGAGTTTTAATGTTGTTCCTTACTTTTAGTTAAAAAAACTATTTATATTCAATTCTTCATCGTTTTTTTAAATAGTGCTGGGAAATCAAGGTAGATATCCGATTCGTTTGTGGATGTCCGAGACATGTACTAATATTCATTTTAATAATAAAAAGAAATTCCAATTGAGACATTTTGACACTAAACTAAAAAACTGGGAAATTGAAACTGAAATGTAAGTCAGCCTTATTTTTTCTCGCCAAAGGCTTACTTCTGCTTGAATAGGTTTTCATGATCAAACAGTTCCTGTTAACAAACTGTAAGTAAGGAGCGACCCGGCTCAATAGTAACCGAAACTCTAAGAAACGGAATTTTGATACCAATAGATACATAAAAAGAATTGGATTTTTATGCTGATTTCAAATATATAAATTTCATCAAATTTAGTGTAGTCAATCAAAAGTTACGAGCCTTAGAAAATTTGCCTTATTTTCGAAAACAAGGAAAAAAACCCCCAAAAGTCATAGAATCTTAATGAAAATCACACCTTCAGATTCAGCTTATCAGAGAACCCTAGTTTAGAGATTTCAAGCTTCGATCTGAAAAAATTTGGAATTTTGTTTTTTTTTCCAGAAGAAATATAACGGATGTGTGTTTATTTTTTTTCGGGGGTGATTGTATCGACCCAGGGGTCCTAGAATATCGCGAGAGGGCTTATTCGAACGGAAATAAAAAGTTCTAGTGCCCTTTTTAAGTGACCCAAAAAATTGGTGGGCAACTAGGCCCTTCCCATGCTAATTTTTTTCCAAAAATAACCCGATCAAAATTTTTAGATAGCCATTTTGTTCAGCATAGTCGAAAAATCTAATAATTATGTCTTTGGAGATTACTTAATCCCCCACACTCCCCGGGGGAAGGGCTGAAAGTTATGAACTTTGCCCATTGTTTACATACAGGCTAGTATTGGTTATTGGGGATTATTCTGACGTTTTCAGAGGGATTTTTTTCTGGTGGGGGTTCAGGGGGAGAAGGTTACGTGGAAGGATTTTTCATGGAGGAACTTATCATGGTATAAATCAGTGTATAAATGGGAATCTATTACAAGTGAAGACTATCTACTCGAACAAACAAAAAAGGTAACCTAACCCTAGGTCCATCACCCTTAACTAAATTTTCAACCGTAGCGTTTTTTGTGGATGCGTCAACAATAATAAACACCTCTGCAGCACTGGTTAATTTTTTATCATTTGCCCAGGTGAATTTCGAACGTCCAATACCAAGAGACACTCTTCTTGGCAGTCTCTATCATCATATTTAATTTTTTTCTTATTGCATCTGAAATATTTTGGAGTTGACTTTCTTTGGGAATCCCAATGTTTTGCATATCCCAGAATATTCCAACACGCATTTTCAGATGTGCTGCATTTCCTTCACTTAAATCCTCAACTTATCATTATTCAAATTATAATATTTAATGAGACGAAATTCTAAGACCTCACTGATTTAGCTGAACAATAAGAAGATATGGGTATCTAACTAGATAACAATCACTACTTAACGCTTGGTTAACACTATGAATTTTGTCTCTTCTTTGCGCAAATCTCCAAACTGGCGCAACACTGAATAATTTCTTATCATTTGTTCAGGTGAATTTAGAACGTCTAATACTAAGAGGCATTACTTGGATGTTTCTTTCATCATATTTCATCGGGAAATATGTTGTCTTTCTTCGGGAATCGCGATGTTTTTTTATATTCCCTAATATTCCAACACGCATTTTCAGATGTACTGCGTTTCCTTCATTTAAATCCTTAACTTATCATTATTAAATTACAATATTTAATGAGACGAAATAAAAAGAACTCACTGATTTAGCTTAACCATAAGAAGATTTGGGCATCCAACTATATTTGTCTGTATTTCGCAAGTTTTATTGCCACATTTCTCAAAATAGCTAAAATGCAAAAAAACAAAAAACAAAATAACTAGTTAAAACTAGTTAACAATGACTAGTTAACACTAATTAATCACTAGTTAATTCTATGATTTTTGCCTCTTCTTTGTGCAAATATCCAAACTGACGAATTTTTTCTCTCAGCTTTTCAGTCGCAGCGTTGTTTTCGGTTGCGTCAACGCAAATAATATACACCTCTGCAGCACTGGTTATTTTTTTATCATTTGGTCAGGTGAATTTCGAACGTATAATACCAAGAGACACTCTACTCCGATGTCTCTATCATCATATTAATTTTTTTTTCTTATTGCATTTAAAATATCCTGGAGTTGATTTTCTTTGCGAATCCCGATATTTTCTATGCTCCAGAATATTCTAACAAGCATTTTCAGATGGACCGCATTTACTTTATTTAAATCCTTAACTTATCATTATCGAGGTTACAATATTTAATGAGACGAAATAATAAGAACTCACTGATTTAAATGTAGGCCTACAATAAGAAGAAATGGGTATCCAACTATATTTGCCCATTCTTCGCAAGCTTTATTGCCACATTTCTCGCAGCTAAAAAAAAAATGCAGAAAAGCAAACAAACAAAATCACTAGTTAACACTAATTAATGACTAGTTAACACTATGATTTTTGGCTCTTCTTTGTGCAAATCTCCAAACTGGCAAATCTGTTCTCTCGGCTTTTCAGCCGCAACGTTGTTTGTGGATGCCTCAACGTAAATAATAAACCCCTGTTTTGCGCTGGCTAATTTTTTCATTTCCTAATGTGAATTTCGAACGTCTAATACCAAGAGACACTACTTGAATGTCTCTATCATAATGTTTAATTTTTTTCCAATTGCATCTAAAATATCCTGGAGTTGGCTTTCTTCGGGAATCCCGATGTTTCCTATATTCCAGAATATTCCAACACACATTTTTAGATGTACTTCATTTTCTTCATTTAAATCCTCAACTTATCATTTTTCAAATTACAATGTTTAATGAGACGAAATGATAAGAACTCACAGATTTAGCTGAACAATAAGGAGATTTGGGTATTTTACTGTGTGTGCCTCTTTCGCAAGCTTTAGTGCCACATTTCTCGCAGCTAAAGTACAAAATGCAGAAAAACAAACAAAGAAAATCACTAGTTAACGCTAATTAATCACTAGTTAACACATATTAATCACTAGTTGAAACTATGATTTTCGCCTCTTCTCTGTGCAAATCTCCAAACTGGCGAATCCGTGCTCTCATATTTTCAGCCGCAGCGTTGTTTGCGGATGCGTCAACTTAAATAATAAACACCTCTGTAGCACTAGCTAATTTTTTATCATTTGCTCAGGTAAATATCGAACGTCTAATACCAATAGACACTACTTGGATGTCTCTATCATCATATTTAATTTTTTTTTCTTGTTGCATTTATAATATCCTGGAGTTGACTTTCTTTGGGAATCCTGATGTTTTCTATATCCCAGAATATTCCAAAACCTATTTTCCAATAGGTGTTGGAAATCCCAGAATATTCCAACACGAATATTCCTACTCACCTTTGGCTGTTAAGTATTCGGTTTTAATTCTTTGTTTTGGATTTTATTGAACTTTATTTATTTTTAATTTTGGGGTTTCATTACTTTTTATTGTTTTTTTTGTTATTTACATTGACTATCCACTTTTGGTTTTTCTGACTTTTTTGGCATTTTCCTTGATTTTTTTTTTGTTTGAGCTAAAGAAAGACGCAGTTGTCCTATCGAAATATTCGCTTTGTTTTTTTTTCAGTGTTTTCGTTTGGCCTTGAAAAAAACATTTTGTGAAAAATTTTGTGTCCGTTGATCTTTTACATAGTCTTATTATATTGTCTTACAACTCAGCAAATGCAAAAGGCAACGAGTAGGTAGCCTTCCCTTTGACTTGAGTCACTTCTGATTGGCCTACGGATATCGACGTTTAGTGGCAATCACGTCCTCGACAAAGTTTCCCAATGCCTTGCGCAAGCTGCAAAGTGAGCCAGTTGATCTCCTTTTGTGTTACGTAAGGTTCGATCACCCCAAAATTTTGTTCGACTCGTAAAAACGGTACAAAATGGATATGAATAATTTTTTGACGCGTTTTAAAGGTTTTTTGCTACCCCCGAATGAAAATCCAGGATAGGTTAATATGAAGTAAAATCAATGTTGCACGACCTCTTTACAGTATCCATTTTTGGGAATTGCTTTTCCTTTTCTTCCTCTTTTTGTTGCTCGATATCAATATGCTTTCGTTTTCTTGAGCTAGTAATTTTAGAGGTAGGGTGATAGATATTCCGGAAAGAAATCCTGTTTGAAACCATGGTTATAGCATTTATATAACTCGTATCCACAAATCACCAGGGTCCATGGGACTTAGCCCAACTTTGTAAACCTATCTTTTCAATATTTTGGAACATTTTTCTACTGATGCTTTTGTATGCCTAGTAAATCTATCATTTAGCATTATTGCAGTTGTTAAAGGGCATAGTTTAATAATTATTTGTTCTAGTCTATGAAAAACTTTCAAACCATAATAATGGTTTAATTTCCTGTCCCTACTATTATCTTCTGAGCACTCATCATGAAAATTAGCGAAACAAATTAGCGACATACTGATAATTTCATTCATGTTTTTTGAGGTATCCATTATGTTATGGATCCAAAATATATTTTATCTTGACGAATCGTATGATTAGGTATAGAATTAATAACTTACTTATAGGCTCTAAACCACCGGAGTTGGATACACTCGACGTAGTAGAATACGAAATAGAAGCACGGCTTCACCAATGGAAGTTTACTCTTTAAAACTTCAGCTGGGATACTCAGTGATGAAGACTCGTCGAGGAAGCTCGGTATGGCAAGTCTATTTAGATCATTTCTAATCTATGTAACTTTTTGAATTTTCTGACAGATGACTCATTTTGAGCCAGTTTATGATGTCTGCTCTATTTATGTTGTTTGGAGGTTTTTTTTATAGAAGTTCTTTTTTTCATAGAAATTTATTATAGATGTGTTGTTATCCACGGTGTGAGTTGTGAAAGGATCTTTGATGGGTATGATTTGTTTTGAGATTCTGCAATAACGTTTGATAATAGTCGCTTTTCTTTGGGAGGCATAGTTTCTTGCTGTTTATCAATATTATTATTAGGAATTTGGATTGGAATTGTGCTGTCCTGAATTTTAAGACTTTTGAATTTTACCTTGATGATTGTAGTCTTTGATGTAACTTAATTGTTGGGGCCCGTGCCCGCTTTTTTAGTAGATAAATATCTCTTCTCCTTTTTGCTTAGGTTTTTCCCACAGTAAAAGTTTCATATAGAATCTAAACTTTTGTTGTCTAGGCAACAATTTCGCGAAAGAAAACAAGCCGGCTTCGTATTAAAATTGTGTATGAATGATCACATGGGCATACTAAATCCTGGACCACTGATTCTTAATTTATGGGCATAGCAGATTCAATTTTGGGGTTTGATTCATTCAAATTGCCTGTGTCAAGACTAGACCACGCCAGAGGCAACTTTGATTTTTGTGTCGATATATAATTTTTAAGTTAGATCTAGTTCATATTGAGAGTCTATAAGATAGTTGGTGGAGCGGAGATTGAAAGTAAAAGTGAGTTATTTTTTACGGTCGTATTTGACTTTTGTCCTTAACCCCGGTGGGATTAGGAAGAGAGTATTGAAAATTGTTGTCATTGTAGTATCCACCGGAGGAACCGTCCCCCTGCAAGGACATATTTATTAGTGGTGACACAGGTCGTGTTACCTCAGACTAAATAGTGTTGCCCTTACTCCCCCTACAGGTGGTACACTTGTCATATCCCTGGTGATTATAATATCAGCGTGGAAGAGCTGGTAGAACCCTTTGGACTGCTCGACTATGATACAATACTCAAACGGAGGCCACTAGTGGTGGTAGTGACAAGGTCCCACATGCAACGCCATTGCCAGAGGCCATAACAATAATATATTGAAGTTTCAATTGCTTGTCATGATGTCCTTCTGGTGTTTTGGGTTCCTTTTAAAATTCATATCCATAGGGATGTACTATTTACTATCTTGCAGAAATATTGACATTTAAACTAATTTACAGGTTTGACTACGTTGGTTTTACTGATTCTGTGGTTATTTCAATGTATTCCTTGCGTAAAATTATTTTGGGAATACATCTTGTTGATATATATTGTTGGGTGGCTGCTTTGCCTCTGGTTCCCAACACGGCTATGCATTAAGTTTTTTATGCATTTATTCTCACTGTTGCTCACCTTCTAAGTGAGGCTGTTTCCTAGTGAAATTGTAGAGCTGATTGATTGACCTTGATTGACCTTGATTGACCTTGATTGATTGACCTTGGGGTCTGAAAAGCACAATTGGTCAAATGAAGGTGGTTCAAAATCACCTTCAGTGACTTGTGATGGACGTGCATCAAAATTTTATTTTATGATAAATTTATCTAGTTACTTTGAAGCTGAAAATATGAAGACTATTGATGGTTCAAACATCGCTTACGCTGAATGAAGCTAAGGTAAAACACGATTTCAAATCTCAGATTTATTTGTGATATTTTAAAAGAGCAAGTGATTTCCTAAATACGACCAAACCAATTCATTTAGTCATTGTGGAGGTGGCAATTCAATTTGAACAAGCAAGCTGCAACCTCAAAATGAATTAATATCTTTGTTGACTGCTCTTTCCTCGGAAAAATGAAGGACTCAACAGTGAATGCATACAACGTTGAAAGGTCGCAATGGTTTTAAATATAAACTTATTTAGTTTACAACAACTTTAGCTTTGTGCTGGATTTCGCTCCACAGTTTGTTGGCGTCGGAGGCTGTGATGGCGTTGTTCTTCTTTATTAATTTTTCTTTATCATTAACTTTAATTTTTCTTTCTTCTGCACTTTCATTTTAACTCGTTCTGATTCTCGATGTGACTTGTCTTCTAACAGCATATTTCTTTGCTCTTCATTTCATTTTAATGCTTTGCGATAACTGCTTTGGCTCGGTGCCGCTTATCTTTTAACCGTATATTTTTTTTCCTTTTTTGTTTTTGACTGACGCTTTTGCAAGTATTTTAACCACATATTTCTTTATTCATCATATTTGTTTGTCATTACTTCAGACATTTTTGAAGGCCCTCTACCATAGCTGCTCAGAAGTCACATTTCATTGTCTATGCTGTTCATTTCCCCTGTTTAATTTACATTTTTGGGGTTGTCTTCTTGATGTTGTCTGATTTGATGGTTCAGTTTGTTCATTTTGAGCATTTGTTAATTTACGTTTTTGTCCTCAAGGTAATATGAAACTGCTTTAAACGCATTCATTGTTCTTCACTTTTATTTTGATTTGTTCTGATCGTCGTTACATGTCTTGTTACCACATATATCTTTGTTTTTCACTTACTTTTTTGACTCGCTGAATATTTTGCTGCCACTTGTCTTCTAATCTAATATTTCTCTGTTCTTAAGTTTTATTTTCGACTCGTTGTAATTGCCGTTTTTGCTGCTATTGTTTATTTAATTCTCTGTCTTTTAGGTTTTATGAAACTGCCAAGACCATCTTTTGTAAATAGACTCATTACACTTGGTACATTATACTTAACTACGTTTCTTGTTTTATTTTGCATGTGTCATAGATACTAAAACGATATAGCCACTCTTGAGGTGAAAGTGACGTATTGACATATGCTCCTCAAATCTTATAAATATGACGTCACTCAAATAATTTGTTTGGGAAATTAAGCTCTTAAATAATTCTATCGAACTCGGGACCTATCTAGATCGTTTTTTTAGGCCAGAAAATATTAACACTGATTTTCACCCAACAAAAAAGTGTAGTTTCCCCCCCCCCCCCCCCAAAAAAAAAACGTTCATAAATACACAATAATTTATCATTTAAGCAGATATGAAATTGCAAAACAGATCTCTGCATCGCAGAGTTCAGACCTCTGGAAACTAATTGGGCTAAGATTCAGGAAGGAAGAAAATGTTACAAAAGTTTTTTATCACATTGTTTTTACTTTTTGCTTTTTTTTAACAAGTAGGCTAGCTGGCCGAAATGACTGAGTTTGTCCTATCAATAAAGCTAGGTTACCATTGCACAGTATAAAGTGTCAATACGAAAAATTCACCATTTTACCCCTAAAGCCATTTTGCACCATATGATTGTTGTTTTGTTGTACACATTTTCTATCACCATTTTTCATCAATTTCACACGCAGTAGGGCACTTACCAGACTCCAAACAAAGATTAAAAAGAAATACGAGTGGAGCCGCTAAAGAAGAAGCCAGTTCTCGCATAATAACGTTTGAGACACCATCTATATCAGGGGCTTTATCAACAGAAAGCTCGCAGATAATTTTTTGGACGAGCTCAGGCGCTAAATCAGAGTCATCATATTGTGACTCATTCTGTAACACAGGAGCTTCTGGTGCCAGTGATAAATTAGATATCTTATGGGTAGCAGGATTAACGAAAACAGATGAAAAGTTTCGTTAAAAATAGCTGCTTTTCTTTTATCATCATCAACAGTTTAACTAGTGACGGGGTCATTGGAGACCGTGGACGATGGCGACTGCTCTTTTTTGCCCCTCTTCACATACTTCCAATACCTTTTTGGACAACTTTGCACGCAACTAATTATCGACCATTCCACTGACTCAGTGTGTGATGGAGATGGAGAAAGCTATCACCGAGTGTCTGTACTAGTTTATGCCCGAAACTCAAATCAGATAACGTTGTACTGTGTGATAACGAATCTATACCAGAAGTGTTAAAGTGACCAACGATCACATTTATAATGTTATCATTCTGTACTCCGTTATAAGTACATGTACTGTCCCTCCCTCCCAACCGCTCAATATATTCTGAAAGTTTCAATTAAATACTCCTTAATACTCTTTCTTTTTTGGAAACCTAGAATCATACTTGCCCTCCCCACCACACCATCTAACATTATAATAGCTGAAAAAAGGCTTAAATTAAATAAATATGCAACGTTTCTGCCACTCTAACTAATACAATACACTTTCTTAGAATAATTCATTTTCACTTTTTTTAAAATATTATTCAGGTGTTTTTCCTGCCAATATGTAAAAATTACTGATTTAATACATACAATAAACTAATTAGTGCCGATAACCAGCCATAGAGTACCATTGGGACAGTTGCGTAGTGACTATGAGCAAGCACAGAGTACAATTCATGTAGCCGCACGAACAAATAAATAAATAAAAAAAAAAAAAATCTATTTCTGTATTGATCAATTTCTCATGAAAAATGTGTAAAAATATTAAAATACGGAAAATAATCTTTTAAAATTCTCAAACCTCGACCCATAAGCCCTAGAAAATATTAAAAATATGAAACAAATGTTAAAATTATGTAAGTAATTGCTTAAATCCTTAAATGCTAGTATATCCTTAGTTTAAATTACACCCTAGGTGTTTGTGAAAACGGTATCGCAGTGTCATTCTGGTCTCGAGGTTGAATGTTTTCACGCCCTGTATCTATTAAACCCCGGGAAAATAATGAAAACTATGTAAAAATATTAAAATACGGAAAATAATATCTTAAAATTCTTAAATTTCAAAACAAATGTTAAAATTATGTAAATAATTGCTTAAATCCTTAAATACTAGTGTATCCATAGTCAAAATTGCCCCCCTAGGTGTTTTTGAAAACAGTATTGCAGTGCCATTCTGGTCTCGAGGTTGAATGTTTTCACGCCCTTTAGCTATTAAACCCCGGGAAAATAATGAAAAATATGTAACAATATTAAAATACAGAAAATAATCTCTTAAAATGCTCAAACTTCGATCCATAAGCCCTGAAAAATATTAAAAATATGAAACAAATGTTAAAATTATGTAAATAATTGGTTAAATCCTTAAATACTAGGATAACCTTAGTCGAAATTGGCTACTAGGTGTCTGTAAAAACGGTATCGCAGTGTCATTCTGGTCTCGATGTTGAATGTTTTCACGCTCTGTATCTATTAAACCCCGGGAAAATAATGAAATGTAAAAATATTAAAATATGGAAAATAATGTCTTAAAGTTCTCAAACTTCGATCCATGGAAAATAATAAAAATATGAAACAAATGTTAATATTATGTAAATAATTGCTTAAATCCTTAAATGCTAGTATTTAGACCCATGAAGCTAAACACAAAATTCTTTTTTTCTTTTTCCTATGTTTTGCTATGCTAAACTGAATGAAAAGGTACAAAAAAAGTCATACAAATAAAACAAAAAACTTATCATTCTTTTTAGAGGAAGATAAGGGCTTAAGCAATAGTTGCAATCTAATAGAGTTCGGGCACCATTACATGGAACAAAAATCTTGCAAAAATTTTTTAAACCAAACTTTTGAATAAGAAGAATGACCATTTGCAGTTGATTAAAAAGTGGTACGTATTATTTCAATTCATATTTTTCTTCATATAATTTAAAATGTTATTATGAAAACAAATTTGCAGAAATTTTGAAAAGAGCCAAAGAACCCTCTGAAATTGTGCTGGAGCAAAACAATATGTATACCATTGGCATTGCAATTTTTGAAAATTCCATAGGGAACCTACTGCCCCCTTCCTTGAAGAAGAAGAAAGTTATATTCTGTATGAATAGCCCTGATTTATCCTCTTTTTCAATTTTTTTCTTATTGTTAGCGAGGCACTGGAAACACAAAGAGAGGTGTTTAATGACGCTGTCAAAAATTTCCATCCGTCACCCAAAAACTGCGCTGTGTGTACCATCTTCTCCGATTTTAATTGCCACCAATAGAACCAGAACACAGGCAACAATACATTTTATAAAGACGTTTTAAAGACTCCATTCAAAGCTACTTATTTTTTTAGTTGAATTTTTGTAGAGTTATCGCAGAAAAGGGTAATATAAGCCGCATTATCAAGTGAGGAAATTTTAAGATCTATGTTACAAGACTGTTATAAATTTCTACCATACAATAAACTTTAGATTTGAAAAAGCAAATAGCAGAAATAAGCGAAAATTTATAAGACGATTTAGTTTAGTTTTTACGGCTGTGTCTAGTAGTATTTGCAACAGAGCTTGGATTCTTGAATAGAATATCTTTTTTTCATAAATTTTCTTAGAAGCGTCAATTGATTCTCAATGATTAGTTCTACCAAAATATTGACGTCGAAGAAGCAAAATTATGAAAAATAAAAGTTTTGGTAAACTATTTTAACTGCAGATCATAAATATTTTTAACAATTTCAACGAAAATAGAATTTCTTACATGCAACTTCTCAGAAATGCTAAAGGTAAATACCCCAATGACTTATTTTATGACAAACACTAGATTTTTAAAAGCTAATTTAAGGAGAGGTCGGAAGAAATTAGAGAGATTTTAGCTAAAGAGTGAAATTAGACAGAAATAATGGCATATTCGTCAGTCTCATTCTTTTCGTAAGTTGGAAAAAGGTTCTTATAAATATTATTGTCTGTATTTTTAAAACCAAAAAAGAGAGTTGAAATTTAAAAGGAAGAAAAATATTGGTTTATGTAAAACTCAGGAGCAAGTTTTTCAAAAATAGGTTGCATAAACCACAAAACTGAAATTGTTGTTAATTTTAAGTTTCATTGTCATTCTTCATTATGCTTCACAGCTGTCTCTTCAAAGCTGTAATGTCAAAAGTATTTTATTCTGAACTAATCACTTGTTTGCGTTTTGTTTTTGGCTGTGAGCCATTCTCACGACTTCTGACCAAGCTAGCCTCAAACTCCCTTGGAGGAACAATACTAATCCACTGAACGCGGAAATGTCAGGTAGTTTGGGCTCCTTTTGAAACAAGTCCTTATTTAACAAAATTCAAAATATCCCAACCCTGTTAACCTAACCATCTCATTTAAGTCAGTCTCCATTTAACATCACCCTCATTTAGAGAAGCCCTCTAATACCTAAACCTTGATTCAACTCAAACCCATTGCAATTCATACTTGCTCACCTTAGGTTAGGCTGAATTACCTAAACTGGGGCTCAGTTAAATGGGGATTACTTTAAAGTCTAGTAAAGCAGGATTTGGATTAAATGCAGGTTGTGTTGCACGGGGATTGTGTTGCATACGAGTTGAGATAAATGAATTGAGTTGAAAGGATACCCAGGGGGGCGTAGGGGTTTTGACCCCCCCCCCCCAAAGGTTTGTCTGGCTCGTAAAAACGTAAGAAAAATTGGATATAAATAAACTTTTTGTGCTTTTTTTTATTTATTTTTTGTATAATTCTCTTCCCCCTTCCCAAAAAAAATCCTAGAGTATAACAACCCCCGAAAAAAAGTCCTGGGTATGGCCACAATGAATAGAGCTGCTTCGAGTGAGGCTTGAACCTGAAAATTAAAAGTGAAGTTGGCTCTTAATTTTCTGATTTTAGTGCCACCTATACAGAATTAACTTTATTATCTTTTCACAACGAAAGGAAGATAAAGCGTTTGACTTTCTATTCTAGGCTAAGAGGCAAGAGCCTAAGACTAATGCAATAATGTATTGATTGGACTATTATCAAGTTTCAATATCAATAGTAGGTTTAAAAACCCATATTTTGA